>JAODUH010000595.1:0-13517 GCA_027564835.1 Typhlichthys subterraneus | reverse complement strand
CTCTCTCTCTCTCTCTCTCTCTCTCTCTCTCTCTCTCTCTCTCTCTCTCTCTCTCTCTCTCTCTCTCTCTCGTCTTCTGACTGCGAGGCCGGGCGTTGTTGTGCCAACCGCACCGTCCCAACGCCGCTGGGGGGCGCCAACACCACCCCCCACCCCCCGCAGCTGCAGGTCCCGGCAAGCCGTCCGCCGACGGGGTTCCCATGGAAACTGGGGCGAGCAGCTGGAGCCAAAATGTCAGCTTCTCCAAATAGTTGTTGGCAGGCAGGAAAAAAGGATGGAGACAGTCATAGTGCAAGACAAAGCCTCCCAAGAGGCTAATATACCCCTCCACCAATCAAAGCCTCAGAAGATGTTGAAGCCGCAGCTTTGGGGCGAATCAACGGACGTCTTGCGGGCCCTTAACACAGCATGGCATGTTAAATAAGAGACTCCTGACAAACTTGAAAGAGAATGTTATAACCTGTCAGCATGACTTTTGAGTCGCGGCTTGTGGGACTGAAAATCTTCCGATGGTTCAAAAAAGAAAGCTGTCAAGACACAACACACCTGAAGGGCCAAAGTATACTTTTTTACTTTCATGTCAGGCATTGGTATTTCAAACACTGCGCTTGAGAAGAGTACTCAAAAATAAAAACCTCTTTTGATAGCAGTTTGCCCAGAAAGTCAGCTGTTGTTATGGTGAGGTGATCGGCTTCAGTGGGAGTCTGTAATTCAACGGGGGCTTGTCAGGCATTTCGCATCGCAGTTCTCTTGACAGTGGCGTCATGGCCGACACATAACTCTGATGTTTTATTCCATCACAAGCCAGAGAGCTGTGTTTGAGAAGTGGTGAACTATATGCACAGGTCACAACTCAATGAAGTTATATAATAGGTTAGGGGTGATACAGGGAATATGTTCCCGTAGCTAGGATTTCCAACATAACAAACATGCTTTAAGCCTCTTTAATATGGCCCCTATAAAAGGTGTGTCCGTATTTAAAATGGACAAAGTAGTCACAGTCGGATGATAGTATTTCACTGGAGAGGGATTTTTTTCCCCCCCAAAGCCATACGGGCAGGTGCAGTTAAGCGTGATTTTACTACACACAATAAGGTTGTTTCCACTTCCAGCTCATGTTTTATGGAGGGTTTTTTATGAATGAATTGTGTGCTTAGGGATGAGAGTGACTCAGCAGTTTTATGGTTCTACAATAGGGATGATTTAGGTTTGAGCCTGACGTTGGGAAATTGGACACATCTTGGTTTAACATTGGTAAACACAAAGAACGGCTATGTGAAGGAAGACACATAGTCCTACATATGTGGATGTGTGTGTGCAGGTTTGTGTGCATGTGTGAGTGCGTGTGTGAATTTGTGTGTGAGTGCGTGTGTGAGTGCGTGTGTGAGTGCGTGTGTGTGTGTGTCCTACATTAGCCAGAACACCGCTAAAAAAGCCCTGACAGCACCAGGGCCCACACCATGCTATATACGGACGACGTGAGCCGGCCTAATTCACCGCACTTCTCTGTCTCCCCAGTTAGCAGTCCCTCAAACCAATTAACACCTAGCCAACCATTCAGGCCTGATTCCAAATGTCTGCTCGCAATTACAAAGAGGAAACATGGCCACTTATGGCAGGAAGGGGATTTAAGATGTGGGGCCTGGTATTAGGACTACTGTTGCCTGGCCTAATCACGGAAAGGTTGACGGCAGTTAGCAATAACAATGAGCGCCAATGGAAATCAAACCAATTGACATTCAGAGCTAAATAAGTGAGTTATGGAGCCGTTGCATATAAAAAATACAATAGAACTGAAATACTGTCCTTTCTATCTCCAAGAAGGCTTAGCAACATCTGCTGTATTTGCTTTGCTTTGCATTCAGCGATTGTGTTGGTGTTTTTTCATTTTCTTTTCATGTTTTAACAGTCCCTTGGGAAAATCGGTGAAGCTCTGATCCCCCCGTCGCCTCTTAACACGCCAGGCCCGTTCAGCCGGGAGCCAGCGGGTTTGAGCTCTGGTGTGGTTCCCAGCACTGCCCCCTACAGCGAGGTGGAGTTTGGTACGCGACGCCGCCCCTCATTAGTGGCAAGACAAAGGGGAACGGCTGGTAAACTGGCTCACAACCACCGTCTGACATCTGAAAGAAACGAAGTGCTGGAAAACATTGCCGCCGGGCAGCACAACCTTTTACCACGGCAGCTTTGAACACACTGGCACACGTTTTAACATGTCCTACTGTGGCATAAAAAATGTTATTGGTGCAATGTGGGTTACTCTAATCGCATAAAACAAAATTAGTTCTCATCGCAATGCTGCACCATAGCACAGATAAAATGCAACTCGAAAGACGGAAACATTCATCCCAAGTGATTGGTCCTCGGTACTTCACGGCTCCTGAAAACGGTGAACTCGTCCGGCCTTCCCGTCTACCGCCGAGGCCATAAATGATTAATCTTGGCTATCCCAACCACACGGTCGCGCATGAACTTAACTATATGATGGCCTAATGAGGGCTATTGATTGGCATAATTGATTGGTTTACGCACAGCCTAACTGACTGGTCAGTGATCTATTTGGGCAGTTCATTACCTAAAATACATTATTCAGAACTAACCACTAACCACTGCAGACTGCAGCATCATTTGGGAAATATATGTCAACAAAAGAAGAATTGTAGATTCAAGGCTGCATCAAAGCCCGAATGACTCATTCAATATAGCAAATAAACACTGTGGTGGAGCAGGGAGGGTCATATATATTGCTTGCCAGCTTTTATTAGCCAGTTAATGACACAGGGACAATGCATTCTGATATTGGCACAGACTGCTCCCTGTGTTTTCACACTTTAACCTTGAATATATAACTTCTCATATTTCCATTGCAGCTTGGGGACTTTTTTTTTTTTTGTTTGTTTGTTTTACCCAGCAATGCAACCCTGATTCTTAATCTATCATTTGAAAGCAAGGCAGGCCAGTCGGCCCTCAGATCTCAACCTCACAAAGAGGAGACCGTGTTTGGCCTTCAGCTAGTCCGGAGAGCACCAGACAACACTCTTCTCTAAGAAAAGGTTCCCACAGATTTGACCGGCCTCCTATTCTCTTCTCCTCGCCGGGTGCAGTAACTGCACCCAGGACAAGGTTCACACGCCACGAACGACCAAACACCCACGTGCCGAGGAAGACCTGCGCTGAGGGGGCACAGATGGAAACAGTCTTTGGCATGGCGGGTAAAGTGCTGCTCTTTTACCGTTAAAGGCAGGGGTGGTTATTCTCGAGAACGCTTGCTAACTTCGAGCTCAAATCAAAACAATATCCCTCCGCAGCGCAGCATCACGCCTCAAAGCGTAGTACTACGGCTGTGTTGTTTTCAGCGGTGTACACAGCTTTATCTTACATTAGCTGAATGCATGTTAATGTCATAGTTGATTACAGAGTGCCATTCATAACTGAATGATGGTCTGTGACTAAATAATGCAAGTCTGCATTACAAGGTCTTCTTTTTTCATTTGTCGCTCCTTCATCCAGCAGAGGGCACCAACAGCAATGTCCGTTTTACAGTGGCCGAAAATCCCTCAAGATATTGTATGCCGTCCAGATAAAAAGGCAGGATGAAGAAGGGATGAGCGTGGGTGGAAGAGAGAGAGAGAGAGAGAGAGAGAGAAAGAGAGAGGGTCAGGATAGCGGGGTCTGTGGATTGAACCCGAAACTAAAAGCATCTGCATCGGCTCTCTGGGGAAGCGGGCTTTATAGGCGGCAAGGCCGTGGCAGTTAGACAGACGGAGGTCATGCAAAAGGCCACTATGACGTATGCGGCTCAGCCTTGACCTCTGACCTCCGCCATCTCCTCACATTAAGACCAACTTAACACCAGACGTGGCTGACAGACTGACATATACAGTACTGTGTAGGTAGGTAGCAATTGTGGTTTTTACTGTGAAAACGCATCAGGTTGTATCATCTATCTGCAGGTTAACGTTTGGACATAAAGAGTGCATTGGGTCAAACCCGTTTACCTGTCCAAAGCAGTGCATCTGTTCAGCTCAGCCATGCAGGTGAATGTTGTCCTAGCTGAAAAAGCTCTGCCTTTAATAAATGATGGTTAAGGGAAAGGTGTCAGCACAATGACAACCTGAAATGTTCAGTTAACTATATAAAGTGTGTGTGTGTGTGTGTCTGTTGGAAGAAGTGGGGGGAAACGTGTACAGCACAGGGTCATGGGAAAATGTGTGCTTGGCCTTTAGGTGATTCCACTGGGACGCAGTTAAATGTCCCCATTTGTTTGTGACTGGCATAACTTATTCTAATTAGCACCATGTAGCATTTGGCGGCCTCATCGGCTATGTGCAATCGTGTGCGATGTGCTACTTTACAATAGTAGCAACAGTGCGATTAGTACAGTAGTAATAGTACATTGGAATAAGTGTGCCCAAAATGGCCTCCCGTCTGAACAGGACAAGACACGGTCAGTCTGCATCGCCGTCTGTCTGAATTGAACTTCCCAGCTGCCCCTGGTGCCGTGCTGGGGGACAGACGGACGGACGGACGGACAAAACAAGGAGCTGTACCGCCGAGTGCCTATGCTGTTTTTACGAGCCAGGCTTCCTTCGCTATGCTGCCCTTGGATCGGCCTGGCAGCAGGGCCAGGGACTGTCATTAATGCAGGTGTGGGTGTGTGTGTGGGGGGGGCCAAGTTCCAGGGGTACCAGAGCTGTGAATCCCCACGAGAGGCATCATTCTGAAGGAGGCCTGGGTCTCTAATTGGGGGAGCCTGTGTGCATAAATGACAGATTATGACCTATAAATGAGAATTTATGTGACCATTAGACATGGCGGGTGATCCCTCCAGAGATGCAGAACGGGCTCATTAGCTATGCATTCACGACGTCTGCCTCAGCCTAATTAGCATGATGATACACAGCCTTCAGACTTTCCTGCTTTTGTTTTTGTACTTCATGGCCACGACATTTTGGGCTTGTTGTTCTGGTGCAATTTCAGGAGCAATTAGATCTTATTTACGTTTTTCACAATCATTGTGCTTGTTTTCTGGAAAAAGACAACCGGGCAATGAGAAGAGGAGAATACGTGTGGAAATACCATGGCAGCATCTACAGCACGCCAGGTGAAAATGAACACCAAACAATGACTTCCCGCTATATGAGACAGCCGACATCTATTTGAGTGGATGAAGGGAATGTTTAGCCAATATTAAAAAGGCTTTGATTCGATATACATGAGGGTACAGGGGAGCGAGGTGGGCGGCATCTCTGGAAATATCATAATCAATGTTCCCTCTCTCACTCCCGCTCTCTCTCTCGTCCCCTTTTAAGCCGTAATATCTCTTAGATTGATCGGTGTGATTGGGGATTTGACAGCAGACGCAAATATTTGCACGCAAAGTGTCGGCATTAGTGCAAGGCGATCTTGAGCGTGGAGGAGGTATCGGGGCTTGGGTTTTGCTTTTAGAGAGAGAGAGAGAGAGAGAGAGAGAGAGAGAGAGAGAGAGATGGGGGGGGCAGTGGCAAAACAAAGAGAGCTAGAGAAATAAAGCAATGTTTAATAAACCACACATCCATTCCATCTCTATTGACTCTGCCTCCTCTGGACCAACTCAGGGAGCCACCTGCCCCTTTACACAATTAACTATTAGCAAACAAGCGCTGTTTGAATCCAGAGTTTGAGTTTGTGGAGCGTTTTGCTATGCCCCAAAGTCCCACACAGCTCTTCTTGGTCTATTTACCAGTCTGTTATCTGCTATGTCCATCAGTCTTATTTGCATCATATCCAATGGCTCATTTCACGCCACAGTGAGAATAATATCCAGGATGACAAATTACCCTGCGTCATCCCCTGTCACACAAATTAGACATTTATATAATATTTTAAATTTTTTTTACAAACTGCATCTGTCTCATGATACACTTATCGTGGCACCAATACCTATGAGCACTTATTTAATAAAACACCAATACATAAGGCAGAGTTAAGTTTAGGACTCTATTGTACGAAGGTCATAGGACTATAGCCGCTGGGTCAAATTAGTTTGCTGAGATGAATATGTTTTGCTTTGCACACCGACTCTCAGTCTTGCTCTTTCGTGACAACGGTGTTATTTGCCACCAAGCATTGTCTTATCAGGCATTTTGAAAAGAAGAGAGACGACGAGAATAGGGTCAGCCATGTGAGGCCTATTAATCTCTCTCTCTCCAACAATGGCTTTTAATAGACCCATTGTATGTCGCTAAGGTGAAAGAATAGATGAGACACACATACTGAATGTGTATTTTCTTTACATTGTGCGTGTGTGTACATGTAAATCAGATAAAAGCCAGACGTCCTTGTGTGTGCGTGTGTGTGTGTGCACGTGCGCGTGCGTAGATTGGTGTCCAAACCCTCGTCAGATAGCGGCCACTCGAGGAGATTAATGAGACCCTCAATCCCCGTGGATCAGACAGAATGGTAGACAGCCCCAGCCACACACAGAACACTGCCATCCTCCAAATGATGTGGTGACAGTGAGGCTGCATGTCAAACACTTTATTGGATTGGATTTAATATGATTTATGTATTCATTTATTTATTTAAAGAGCAGGATTTATAAAGGTGCTCGTTGACCGCACTGCTGCAAGCAGTTCATTTAGACAGAAGAAAATACATAAATTCAGGAAAGATACATACAGTAGAAGTAGACATATGGACAGTAAAAAATAGAGAGCTCTATTAAAATCTACAGTTTTAAATATGGAGCAATCTCTGCTTTTCCGGACGTGTAACTGAATAGAGTTGGAGCCACGCTCCTATTTAATTATTTAACTAGTATAATTAATCTTATTCATACTAAAAAGTGCAACAGTTTCACCACAGGTGACAGTAGAATGTGTCACAGGCGCTGAAATACTGATCAATATGTTATGGCAGCCTTTTCTTTACACATTTCACACTTCCAAATATGACATGTTAATATAGCAAAGGGGTGGGAATGCAGTCTGTCAGGCATGACATGAAAGTATACTTGATATGTATCCAATAATACCAAAAACAAAACAAAACAGTGATATATGGCTTGGCTACTCATGTATTTTACTATAGACTGCCAATAGGATTGCCAATATGAAAACAAAAGCACAAATGTGTTAAGTGTTTTAAATGTTTGAATATGAACATTTTAGTTATGCAAAAAAAATCTGCCTTACCCTGCCAGATATTACTAATAATAAAATAATGAATGCTAAAGACACACACTCCATAATATTGTTGATATCTGAACTTAACTTGGACCAGCATTGTCCTGGCTGGGATAGGCTGGTATAGTCTTGAGTGGGGCAGTCTGCACCATGTTGTTTGTGTTACCATTTACATAGCCAGGGCTATGAAATGCAAGATATATGCCCAGTGTGCACACAGAACAGGCAGCTATAGGATACAGGAGACTGTGGGTATGATAATAATAATGTGAGTAAATTCTGATGATAAACCTTTAAAAAGACACCTTTATGGTTGATCTACAGAGACACTACCATTTCAGGACTACATGGCCATACAGTACAATGGTGGTTGTGATTAGTTATTCATGTAAATAAATTAAACTTATTTTTTATTTTTTTACTTTAAGACTTTAGGTAAAATTATCTGTTTAATGCCGTTTTCAGTTTGATATGAAAATGCAATGTGCAATCTAGGTAAAATATCCTGCTTCACATCTGAACAAAGGTTTCCTATGAACTGACTGCCATAACAGTATGGTTTGATGTTGTTTAATCACATTATTTTCATACCCATATGGGCGATAAACATACATTTATTGTCGCTTTTGAGGTTGTTGGTGTACTTTGAAGTGGGTATCTTCTTTTATCTTATCCATGTCACATCACTTTTATTTATAAACCATGCTATAAAATATCCAAACAAAATAATTAAAACAACTTAACTCAAATTAAAAGGGGCACTCTTTAATTTCATTATAGCATGCACAGAACTCCTAACCTGACATGCCAGAGGAATTGTTGTCCATCTGGGGAGCATTGAAACCTCCCCATTTGTGAATGGCAGGTACTTTCAAAAACATACTTGTTGACAGTTGATTGGATGAACCACACCCGTGTAGCTATCAACTATAGCTGATTGGAAAGTTCAGTTGCTACTCGGACACATTCAAAATGATTCCGAGCCTTTCCAGACTGACTCTCACGGCGAAATTAAACTGAAGCTTGCGAGATCAGGATGGTCTTGCGAGGCTACAGAACTCCAGCTCACACTATATACAGTTTAGTTCAGACACAACAATGCACTTCTAATTGACTGCCAGCAATCGCATCCACACTGTGATTGGCCAATCGCACATTGTCTCAAAAGGACATCAATTAGGGAGCCTTTAAAATCTGTCAGCACTCAATATTGCTTGTGTCAGCAGCTACTGTATATGGCACGCTGGCTGACATGTTCTCATGTAAACACTCACACAATGCTCTGTATAGCCTATGAAAACAAGGGAGTTTCAAAACGGAAAATATAAAATAAAAAGGTGGAAAAGCGTAACGGAATTATATTTGTGAAGAAATGGAGATGTGTCCCTCTCCATGTTAGTGTAGAAGATTCAAATAACATGCATAACCTGCTAAAAAACATAAACATTGCTTTGAAAATGTGTTTGTACGAGTGTGCATATCTGTACAAATGTGACAACAGAATGCCTGATCGAGTTTGGTAATTGAGGACATTGAGCATGTAAGCTTGTATATGTTTATTTGTGTGTGTGTGTGTGTGTGTGTGTGTGTAGTGGGGTACATTTCTTACCTGGAGGATGGGAAGACACACGGAACAGCAGGGCGGGTGTGTGGGGTGGGTGGGGACGAGGAGAGAGAGAGAGAGAGAGAGAGAGAGAGGTTAACATCTACTGCATGCTCTAGTGTGCTTTTTATAGCACGAAGGTTGTCATTGTGAAGGAGATACACATCACTGACACACTCACTAACCAGGACTAAATTGCCAAACCTATAGCATGAGGGTGAATACATGTTGGAAGATACACACGCCATGTGCGCACACACACACAAGAACAAGAAATGCAACTGGAAGATGCAACAGCACCGATACAGAGAGAGAGAGAGAGAGAGAGAGAGAGAGAGAGAGAGAGAGAGAGAGAGAGAGAGAGAGAGAGAGAGTGGCTGATGATGTGGTTGCCATGGCAACGTAGACTGGCACAGGTTATTGTGAAGGGAGATGTGAACCGGGGTGGCATACATCTGCAATTGAGGGGGGGGAGGGGGGGGGGGGACACACGGACAGACTAACTCTCCATCTCTCTCTGCATCTCTTACTCTCTCTCTCCCAATATCTATCTTACTCTCTCTCTCAATCTCTATCTTTCTCTCTAGCTCTCTCTCTCTCTCAACACTGAAGTTAACCAAACGTGTCATCAATTCAAACACTGCAGCTCAGATTCAAGGCCGCTCTGCAAGAGAGTCACAAACGAGGAAGACACCAGAAATATCCTCTCCTCATCGTCATGGTAAGGGGGTGTCTCCTGAGCCGTTCTCCCCATGTTCTCCTTCCATCCCTCCCTCCTTCCCTGCCAGTCCACTAACCCCTACCTCGTCCCCCTTCACAGAGGAGAGCAACTGCGTATCCAGGCAACCTAGCATCCTCTGTGGGTTTGTGCATGGAGAAAGGAATGTCTGCGTGCGTGCGAGAGTGAGGGTGTGATATAATGGCAGGAAACAATAGGACACAGGTGTGCAGAAACGAGGAGAGATCTAAAACAGAACACAGTCGGATAAGAGATAACAGATATAACGTGGAAGAGCGATATATAAACAGAGAGGAGGAGGTGAAGAGTTGGGGGATAGAACGTGAGAGAGAGAGAGAGAGAGAGAGAGAGACTGATCCACACTATAAAGACTGGGGCAATGATATGAAACTAGGTCAAGCACCGACACCCAGAAAGCAATGAGTTAGAAATCCCCCCACTGAGACACAGAGAGAGGCAGGGTGCAGGCAGCAGCTTTTATTTAACTGCAGCGAAAAGGACAGCCATGAATAAATAAATATAGAATGTGCTATACCTGAGTTTTAAGGACCCGATATACTTGCTATTTTGCAACGCGTACACGTAGACAAGCGGCTGCTTCGCAAAAGAAATTGCGTACCTTGCGCGTGCTTGGGGGATTACAAATATATCCAGTAGGGGGCAGGCCAGGGTAAAATTATCCCTGCCTGAAACTTGAATATTTTCCTCGACTACCTTCGAATTTCCATAACAATAACCTACATGTCAGTTATGTGAAGCGGCATGGAGACATCATATAGATGTTAGGTAAGTAAAAACTAGATCTACAAACTTTCTGCCATTGTTGTTCCTTGTTCAGAGACTGCGGTTGATCTGCCTGTCCGATCCTGATACTGCCCCCACGCTCATATGCTGTATTGCATCATGCGTAGCGTTCATTTCTGAGGACGCGCACAAACTACGTTCCAAAGGAAGGCAGGATATGTGCCAGATACGCCTGGTAGCCATCTTGTTTACACGTATGCGTACTTAAAAGAGAGTATATTGCTAATAGCATGAAGGCCACCTACTGAAGGCGTCGACGCACGTTGACACCGAGGTTTAGAACGTGGTTCTATTTATTGGGTGTCAAGCCATAAACATACATTGAATATCTGCAGGTTTCTGAGCTCCTCTGTCAATTTTACTTCACCTTTCGAACGTTGCATTCCTTGAAGCTCCGCCGAAGACTCTGTCAGTGGGTGGCGGCCTTTAAGAGGCTGATTAAAGAAGAGTATAAGAAATATTTCTCCAGATATTTTCATGGTTTACAATATCTATATCGGGTTATATTGTTATATCAGGATGACACCACAAGTCCCTTCTGTTCTGTAGTTGTTCAAACCCTAAATAAGACCAGAAAAAAAATTTGATCCAGTGCATATTGTTATCTAGATGAAGTGGGCCTTTTAAAAAGTATTTAAAATGCTTACATCAGTTAATTTAATCTGGGTTTGTATTCATTAGGTTTTATAGACAATTTCCCATTGTGGTGTTGAGTTGCAATTGCACTCGAGCTTTGAAAAAGCCCAAATGAAACCTTAGTTTTTCCCTTAAGGCTTCTGAGACAACTTGTAACTAAATACATTGTTTGCACAAAGAGAAAGACAGATACTTTACAGACAGACAGGAACACAGAGACAGCCCTGCACGCACACACACACGCACGCACGCGCACACACACACACACACACACACACAGAGACATAAAACTAAACCTGAAAGCCATTTACAGCTCACTGACAGATGAGCTGTGGATCGATTTGAATCCGAGCCAATTCATCTTCTCTGCACTATTTACACTGACCTCTTGATGTACATGTGCACTCATAAAACAGCGCCCCCTTGTGTTACCACTGCCCCCTTGTGTTACCACTGCCGTGTAAAAATAATAATGTAAAAAATTTATAATTGCATTTCAATCATTCACCAGTCAATCAATCTTTACTAAAAGCATTTTTCAACAAAAGGTGTGTTCTGGATTTTGATAAGCTGCAATATTGCAACACTGGATATTTCAGTGTTAAGCCCCGGACACACTGAAAGCGACAAGCAGCGACGAGACACAATTGAAGGTCAATGTGATTCAGCGACTTGAAGCGACGACAGGCGAATAAATGGTCGGCAACGCGAAGTGCGCGGGCACCGAGTTAAACTGACCTAAACTGACCTGGCGACGCGATTGAGGCAATTACCAACAGGAGCTAAGGATATATATTGTTGACTGGCAGATTATCAGAAACATTTTGGGTGGGAAATATATACGAGAGGGCTAGGCACCCACAACCTGCAATGTATACAAGCCGCCAATGCTACAAAGTGATGTGCGACGAGTGGATCGATTGCAATGTGTCTGGGGCTTTAGTGGGGGCTTGAAGAGGGAGAGCTGGGCTTTTTCCAGCAGTGACCTGACCACCACCACCACAGCTGTGTGGTAAGCTCTCCACACAGGCGCTGAGCTCATTTTGAATACAACATAATTGCCCGCCCCCCGGCCTCATTTCAGCGCAATCTAATTACAGCGAGGGAGAGAGAAAAAAGAATAAAAACAACAACAAAGCATGTAGGAGGAATGAGAGGGAATGCATTTCGCCAAGGACCGTACTCGGGATCGTGCTCGGCACTGCTGGCCTGATATGTTTATTTTCTTTTTACTTTGTTTTCAGGGCGCGAGCACCCAAACTCTACGTCTGTTCAACCGGAGCGTTTAGCGCGAGGTCTGGCTGAGTGGCGAGTGGGGGGGGGGGGGAGCATAACTGCACGCGCGTGTGGGCTGTATTTATTTCCAAGTGAAATTGCGGTGTCAGAATCGCTTGGCTCTCGTCACGTTAAAAACCACATAAATCCTCGTCTCCGGTGGCAATGGTGCCCGGGGGTGGGGGGGGTGGGGGGGGGTACCAGAGAGCTGATAAGCGGGGGGCGCAAAGCCGGGCCCGTATTGTTTGCGTGCGTCAGCGGAAGGATTGAACCGTTTCGGCCCGGCTACTGCGTCCCGACGAGGCTCCCCTTGCTCCAAATGAGCTGATCTGAATGGCCTCCATTACATGGGTCAGTATGTGTGTCTGTGTGCGTTTGAGTAGGCAAGAAGGTCTCTCTCTCTGCCTCCCTCTCCCTTTACCCCCCCTCCATCTCCCTCCATCTCCCTCCCTCTATTGGCATAAATGAATAGCAAAAGCACTTTACAATATAATAATGATTACAATAGAATAAAGGTTATAGAGTTGCTAAAATTACAAAGAAATAAGACATTAATTAATAATGGGGGGAAAAAAAAATACATTGCCTCAGCAGTGGAAATGAAATACATCAATATAATTAAAGAAACACTGACTGATCTATAAAATGTAAAATGTCTAAAATCACAGTTTGAATGTCCATTGTTTAGTTATTTATAACATTGAGCCATCAGCTGAGAGCAGGGTGTGCTCAGTGTCTCCCCCTCTCTCTCTCCCTCCCTCTCCCCACATCTGTATCTCTGTCTGTCTGTCTGTCTGTCTGTCTGTCTCTCTCGCCGTCTGTCAATTAAATTCAACTCAATTCAGAGCTTCACTGGAATTACTGCATTATGCATTCCAGTGACAATGTTGACAACTTGGACAGCACGCGACATGAACACAGTGGCCCTCGTTTATGAAACGTGCGTACGACAGAAATCTGTGTGTATGATCATTTCCACGCAAAGGTCGGCATTTATCAATATGGACCGATTTGGACGTGAGCGGTGGCAACGATCAAATCTCACGTCACGTATCAACTGGTGTATGCAAGTTTTCGAGTCATCTTACTTACTTTTACCTGTGAGTTGTTTTTAGAGCATATATTGCTTCTGACAGGCATTTTAGAGTAGATATTCATTTAAATATATGACGGCAAAATATTATATTTCGTAAGACCAGTGTAGTCCACGGGAGTAAGCATATAGCCTGCATGCCAGAGAAAGCAACATCATTTTGGCCTGTTCTGCATAGCGCAGGTTAACAGGGTGTTATTATTT
>JAODUH010000594.1:0-13518 GCA_027564835.1 Typhlichthys subterraneus | reverse complement strand
TGCCTCGATATCCTGTCCATGAATATCACAAACAGGATTGGTGACAAAGCGCAGCCCTGGCGGAGACCAACCCCCACAAAAAACCATCCCGACTTACTGCCGAGAATCTGCACACAGTTTACGCTTTGGGCATACAGGGATTGGATTGTCCTCAAATGGGACCCATTCACCCCATACTCCTGCAGCACCTCCCACAGTATCTCCCGTGGGACCCCGTCATACGCCTTCTCCAGATCTACAAAACATATAAATATATCCACACAAACACAATATATTTTTAAATATATAATTTTCTTTTCACGGTATCGAGTATCGAGAACCGTGTAATTTCACTGGTATTGGTATCGACTAATACATTTCTGGTATCCCTACTCTGGGTGGGATACGTTGTCCCGTGCTCTGGCAATTTTTAAGGTATTTTCCTTGGTGCTCAGTTTCTCTCCCCTGTTTGTAGAAGGGGTGGGTGTTCTGGGTGGCTCAGGGGCTAGGGCAGGTTCCAAACCCGAAAGAAAATACTCCATATAAACACTACGATCGGAAGAGAAACGGCCAACCCGATCGAGATTTCATTCCGAAACAGAGAGGAAGTATAACCCATTCCATGACCCGATTGAAAGGATTCTACCATGTTAAACCCAATTACTTCCTGGTTGCGTTCATGCGCATGCCCCGTCTTACGTTTTGTGTGTCGGTAAACTATTCTGCACAGCCACTGTACAATGGATGTATTATACAAACAGAACAAAGTCTGGACAAATCAACTGTGATGCACGCAAATAAGTGAATGGGAGTTAAGTACCGGCCACGGAGCTTTGTTAGCGGGTGTTGGCTAGTGCGTGCACCTGCTGGCAGAGCTGAGGAACTAAGCTAATATTTTTGATGCTTTGATGCAAAAACACAATATAATAGCCTACTCACCGCATGGAGAAGTAGGCTAACAGTGATAAGAGTAGTCCTTTTTCATCTTCTAGAGCTCTCCATCTGTGGAAATATTTTTCCATATAAACACTTTTTTCAGGTTTTTCCTTGTCCCCTTATTCTTGCCAAAACATGAGGAATACTGGGTTTTACACAAAGACATGCTATGTGCTTTGCATCGGCGTTCGCCATTATTCAGTAACCCTTTTCAAATAAAACGTGTTTAAATATTGTAGAAAGTGAAAATATTTGGTAGCGCAGCTTTAAGTTGTGAAACCGTCACCATTGTTTGTACACAATAAATGGCTCTATTGCACACTTTTCAAACACAAACTGGTTGGCTACATAGAATGAGTTAAAGCCGGTTGAACTAGGCTTGCCTATTTTTTTACTTGTTTTTCACACCATTTAATTGTATGCATTCTCCCAACAGGCAGATTCGAGTTGAAATAAAATATTTACTTGTTGTAAAATGTGTCTTCAAGGAAAGTGTGGAAGAATACTCTAGAATCATATATTTCTCTTTTAAGAAGTTCATTAAGCAAAATATGACAGCGTGCAGGAATTAATTCTGAAAAATAGGTTCCAACTTCCACCTATTAAGACATTATGTTCCTGTTGTTTCTGCTTCAATGTTTCTCTAAGCAAGGTATGTATACCTCTTAAGTTTTAACTTTTTCTAGAGAATAATAAAAAAATAGTATTTTTTTTAAATCTGTTTGCTTCTGGAGCCGCAACAATAATATACTGTATCTAGCTGTTCATATTGCTGGTTAATATTGACGTGTGTTTAAAATGTAATTAAATAATTTAATCATCTTATAGTTATTTAGAATATACTGTAGACTATTGTGGATGTGTAAAATAATTTTAAGTTAGTATAGCAGAAGTAATTTCAGCTGTGCAGTATATTATTTGAGTATCCATGATGTTACATGCATAGCATTTATGTCATTACATAACTAAACAGTTTGAAAGGGAACGTAAAGGTCAAACAAATGGTGAGATAAATGTCTGACTAGTCACCCTGCTTGGTTTGACTATATACACAGGAGCTCTAAGAAGCTTATCTGAAACACCTGTGCAATCTCTGTATCCCAAAAAGAACCTGCTCCATTCTTGCCTTTCACAACACAGAATATTTACCAAACATAAAATAAAAATATTTGTAAATATTGAATATTTATTTATTTCATTATCGGCAGCCATGTTTTCCGTACTTGATAGAATACCGCATTCTGGAAACTTCCACAAGCCTAACTTAAGCGGTACTGTATATCTGACCTAACCTATTAAAACAAATTATTTACTTTATGCCTAACCTTATCCAGACGCCACATTTTGTTGTTATACTGTATCTTGATAAGTAATGTGATATGTGCACTCCAGTGAGTTGAACATATCACAAAGTATGCGAGTGTGTGCTGTTATTTCACTGATGAACCTGTAATCAGCAGGTAGCAGCTGCCACATGCATGCAAACAGTTGTAATGTACGCACATCCCTAAAATAAACTAACAACACATACGCTAAGTGTGAGGGCCTAACTCGTGGTTCCATTGACAATGAAAGGTTGCTCTCAAAACCTGATATATTTCGCTTTCATTAACGCATACTCACATGATACCTCTTAACCCTGGGTTCAAGTGTGACAGAACGAGAATATTCCCTGAAATATTAGAAGCACTGTGTACTCAGAATATAAAGGCTCTGTAGAACACTTTATTACAACTAGCTGTGGGATCATTGTGCTCAGCACAATTCTGCATTAATTTACAACTGAACAGTATATAGAGGGAATACATATTTATTTAAACATTGCATTCAAAAATTATTATAATGTTGGTAATACTGTACAGTATATAGTGTATCATGCCTAATAAAGTCTTAATGCACAATTTATTAGTCCCCATGAATTCTTGTTGTTTTAATATTTAAATAGGAAGTTGCAGTAGGGCCACTAGATGTCAAAGCGTTGTGGAAGCTAATTTATTTCTGAGTGCAGAATGAGTCTTATTCATTCAACAAGTGAGTATTTAACAGTAGGCTATGTAAACACATTTGTTGTTATTGGTGTTGTAAGAAACTAGTTAGATTATGCATTTTGTAGACATATTGACTGACTTTCATTTTAGTTTTCTCCACAATACTGTACATGTCTGTAACTGTAGATAACTCATTCAGGAACAAAATGTGAATTCCCTTCTAACTGAATGTTTACTAACTAAGTTATAATTTGCATATGTAATTGTGTAATTATCCCTATTAATGCCTACCCATACTAGGTCATGGCTCTTATTTTCACATTTCTATAATAAAACAAACCCAAATTGATTGACAGCTGAAGGCTTCTTTGAATCCAGACAGCATGCAAACTAAAATTAATGATTAATCTTTGTTGCTTAGTTGTTATCCATATGCTTATGCAGTATTTGCATTATGTTTTGTGTGTGTGTGTCAGAATATTTGTATGAATTTGCAAGTACATGTGTAATGTGTGGCAAATAGCATAGCACACAAAACATGTGTGGGAGCCTGCACTTACCAGATAAGACAGGTTTTATTGCAGAATAAACCCTTTACTGTTGCCCTGCTGGGTACTGTGGACACCAGTGTCCCAGACATGATGACAAAACCACATGCTATAGCATAGCATGAGGTTGGATAAAAGAAAGGGCTAATAACCTTCGTCTTTATCTGTGTAACATATGTTCTGTCTCTCTCTCTTTCTCATATCCACAGTCTCCTTTTTAATCTCTTTCATTGCACTCATTGATGCACGCACATTTTGGGTCGTATTGGACAAAACCCTTGCCCAATATCAATCAATATCACAATTGACTACCATTGTGGTAGGGCAAGTTAGCAAGATTTACATCCACAAGAAGGGCAAAAAAGAATTAGCAAATCATATTAAACAATGGTGTTTGCTTGTAATTCCATATGCTATTATTTCATAGTTACTCGTGTTTCTGGCCTGGTACAGTAGTTGCCATATCCATGTCAGTTGAGTAAAATGTGACATATTGCTGTTAACAGTCACACAAAATTACACACACACACGATCACACACAAGCACAGTACCGTAATAGCATCATTTATTATAAGACAAAAGACCATTCTCTAGTGGCACTATTGCTACAATGGGCTTTAAAAAAAAACATTAATAAGGTTTAATCTCTTATCATAGAGCAGCAAATTCATATTCCAAAGCATTTGTGCCTGTGTGTTTGTCGGGCATGGGCATGCATGCAACAAAGTGTATTTGTGTGCGTGTCTGTGCAAGTATGCACATAGTGTGTAATAATTAAATAATCCTCTTGTGAAAGGCTCTCCTGTGTTCCCTATTAGTTGCTCTCTAGTGATAATTCACTCCTATTATAAAGCTGAAACATTAACATTGTTCATTATTCTATTGGTATCCTTATCTTACTCCATATTATTACTTTTCATTATTATCCTCGACCCCTTTATTTCATAAACTAATAATGAGTGAGGCTTATTATTCAGTCTGTTTATGCATGGACGCATTCACATAGAAAGTCTTACTCAAACACACACACTTAAAACATGTCCCCTTCTTGGAATGGAGTCCCTTTATTGTGAGTGTGGGATGACAGTAATGTCCCCCGTTAGATAGGTAGAAAAGTTCACGCAGACACACACTTAATAAGTGTGTGGTGATGGACAGAGAATGGTGTGAGTGAGCCTGTAAGAGCTGAAAGAGGATTTCCGGTGTGGTTTGCACTCTGAGAATCAATCCAAAACAACAAGCGTGTTTTTGGTGTTAATCTTGATTGGACATTTCGTCTGTTCATCTGACTGCCTTTCTTGCATGCTGGTTGTCAGGATAGGAATTGGCATGTTGGCTGGCAGATATCTGACTGCCAGGTGAGTGTATAGTTCAACTGTGTTGGCTTACTGGCAGATTGACAGATGAGCTGGCATTCATCTGGGCTGGCAGGCAGGATGGCTTTGTGACCAAGTGGCTTCCTGACTGACTAATTGGCAAGCTGCCTAACCATCCAGGCTACCGATTGAGTAAATATCTGGTGAACTGACTGGCTGGCCGCCACACTATCGATGTTGCTGAAGGTATGAATGTTCGCCTGGCTGACTGCCTGACTGCATGACTCAGCCGCCTGACTGATTCACTGACTTCCTGGCTTTGTGGCTTGTTAACCTAGTACATAATCTGAAGACTGGCTTTTGGTTGAGCCACGTTATTGGCTAGCTCCTTGACCAGGCAGAGTAGAAATTGTTGTATGGCACCACACACTTAGCCCAGGATTTATGCTCACTAGTCTTTTAGTCTAATCATCTAATTGCATATGACAATATAGAATAAGTCTTGAATGTATTCTTAGACCTTGCAGAGCTTATTTAAATCAAATATCTGAGAAGGTCTCTCTGGACAAGTACAGAAGACCAGCATAAAATGCACATATATATATATATTTATATTTACATCATCCGCCTGCCCCCCCGGTAGCTGTAAGATACAATTAGAGCATGACTATCATGGCAGCCTATGAAGATTTGTAGTGTGTATTTCCTGTGGAATAGTGTGCCTGGCTGGCTTTAAAGGTTTAATGATAAAGCATGTTGTAATGATGCAAGTCCAGTTCACTGCACTTTTACATTATTCACTGGTATACATTTGTGACCGTTGCATGCAGCGGAAGCAATGGTAAGCTATACCAATTAAAAGCATTGTACTCTAATAGTTATGTTGCCAGCTCTCCCCTTCCAGGTTTTATATGATTTTCTTATTAAGATTTTGAAGAATTTTCAACTGGCTTTCAACCAGTTGTGCATTCTGTAGCCAAATAAACTGCACATGCTATCTTATATTGATTGCCTGGCCAGCATACTATGATATATTTAGGGAAAAAACATACAATTGCTTGCTCCAAATTACTTGCTTACTGAGGTATTTTTAAGACTCTGAAAATGAATCAATATAATCCTTAAGGATGTGTTGGACAGACTGTTATGAATTTCTTTGCTGCAAGAAAGTTAAAAGTTCAAGAAAATGCTAAGACTGTCGCTTACTCAAACCCTCTATTTACTTTTAATATGTCTTCCAGTGACTGTCATGTTCAGGCACATATCAATAACGAAGAGGAGTATACTGTACTATATATCATTGTGAGTCACTGAGAGACCTTTCTGATTGGGGCTTTCACCACACACGCACACACAGACAATAGGAAACAGTATTGTTTGCATCGAGACTGCATTGGTTTGGTCTACGCTGATCATGTGCTGTTTTTACATTCACAACATTTTCCAGTTTTGCCCTTATTACAAATAGACAATATTTTACATAGCAATTTATATAGCATAGCTGTTTACATAGCAAATTAAAATTAACATTCCACTAATTTTTTGTTTGCATACATCCTTGTATACTCTTAAGGAAAATGCCCCCATAGACATAATGGTAAATCATTAAATAACGCATATGGCGTCAATATAGCCTCATATCAAGCACGCAGAAAGGGGTGCAGATAGTTGTGATATCATAAAATTGTGAGGATATACAGTAAATAGCAAGTCTAACTTTCTTACCTGAGAAGGATCTTGTGCATCCGCCATGGTGTGACTTTCGTGTATGCTAAATTGTAGCAGTTACTGTAGTTTCTCACTATATAACCCCTACTTTGGTTAGGTATATTATATATGTAGAAAGTGCTATAACCTGCATTCAAAAGACTATTTTGACCCCTACATTTCCAAAAACCTGTTGATATCCAAATAATGTCATAATGTTTATTGTAGGTGTGTTTCTCCTCACATTTCTGACCAGAAATATTTTCTTCTGGGTATGCAAAAGTAAAAGTGTGGTCATTGGCATGTTGACAGTTGAGTAAAGTGCGTTTGACACTACCCCCACGAGGCTTAATTCCACTTAAGTTGTTCATTTAAGCATGGCTTTCACCACCTTCTCCTTGAATTGTGGTTCAGTCATCATTTAGTAAATCAAGTTCAAGTTCACTTTATTGTCCCCTAGGGGAAATTATTCTTGCAGCCAGTTCTACATAAACATATGATAAATGAACATATACCAAGCACTGCACATATTTGTGTTGCTTTCACTGTTGTAAGAGTATACCTACTAAAGATCTAAATCAGTTTATCAGGTAGATTTAAGTTTTCCCAAGAGAATAGAACATGACCTAAGGTAATGTACTGTAGGTATACTCAGGGAACTATACTGGATTATTATTAGTAGTAGTACAATGGCTTAATGTTTTACATTTTTTTTTATAGGGAATGCAAAATATACATATATTAATGGGTTTAATTAATCTGTTTTGGTTCATTTGCCTATCCTTCTCCCTATAGCCATGTACACTTTCAGACACGCTTGTGTTTCTAATTATAAACCATCCCAGAAATGGAGATTCTTGGGGCACTATAATGTAATTGAGTATACCACATATTGATGGAGTACTTACCATGCATTTGCTATTTTGTAAAAGGACTGAACAAATGGAGACAATCTTCCATAAATGCAGCCAATGTCATTACTGTCATTTAGTGAGACATCATAATTGGAAGTCTTTGTTAGAAAAAAAATTGTTCCCTGCCTGCTGCGGATCAATGTCAAGATATTGTCGCAAATAATCGTCTCTCTGCAGGCTTTCTGATTGGGAATCATGCTAATTCAAGAGCCAAAGCTCTTTCTCACTATAATGTTGATTATGTCAATTATGTGTTTAAGTGTGTGTGTGTGTGTGCGTGTTTGTGTGTCTTTTGTGAGTGAACACAAAGGACAGTTGAAGGGGAATGGGAATCATAAAAAAGGGGTCACTTAGAAGTCAGCAGTGTTCGTTATATCTGCACTAAACTGACGTAATGTTATTTGGCTTAGACGTAATAGCCTTTAACTGCAGGGGCAATGGAAGGGTGTCTTCGGCCCAAGGCAAAGAGGTTAATGGGGCCCACAAGCCCCGCTATATCCAAACAAGAAATAAACTACATTAAGTCTTTAATAGTGCAACAATTAGACATTTGGTTTGAATACAAATCTAATGCATGGTTTACATGACAATATGTTCAAATACAACTATTGCTTTGATTTGAACAGCTCCTTTCTTTACTAGGCTATGTCACAGCATTCAGCATTACTTATAAATGCTTGGCCAAAGTGCAGGGTGGCCTAATATAATCACAGAGCTATGGTACCTGCTGTGATGCTGATGCTGTTGCTATATGGAGGTGTTGGTGTGATACTGTTGTTACAGCAATGCAGGATGAGGTAGAGGTTGATTATAGAAATGCTAGAGATGAGGTTAATAGTAATTATATTATTAGTTAATAATTATATCCTTATTTCATTTGTGCATGTGTGTATGTGTCTTTAGAATAGCACTGCTACATTTCTAGATCCAACATCCCTGTCTGTCTCTTTAATTTGTCCATTAATTAATTCAAATTTGTTCTGAATAAAGTGTCCAACAATAGGTCAATATATAGACCAGCATTACATATATTGATTGTAGTGTCTCAATATCTTCTATCCATGGCATTTTTAATTAACGATGGTGTAATCAAATTGACTTGAGTTGTAATTTGATTTGTCATTACGCAAGGACGTTTCTTTATAATTTGGTTTACAAAATGTAATTACTTACAGTTATGAATAAAAATTAGTTATGAAATACAACTAGTACAGCATGTAGTATCATCCTGCTATTATACCTCTGATGAAGTGGCAAAAAGTATCAATAAAACAAAAAAACATGACACTGCTCTTCAATGCCTGTTAATTGAATAACAGTCCCCCTGGTGGACAATCCAGGACTTATCACTGGATCACAAATAGGCAATTACACAAAGTCGCATACTGTATAATAGATCTTTTAAATAATATTCTAACTTGTATTGTTGAATACATGAACCAAATACTATTAATACTTAAATAAATAAATATAATATAATTAATATTATCTTTAATTTATTTTAATTATAATATACATTTTCTATTAAGATCTAGGCAGTCACTTTGTCAATTTAAGTGAATATCTGCTAGCTGCCTGTTCTGTGAAATAACATAATCCGGTGTTATTACACAGCTCTGTAAATGGGCAAATACGTGCTGTAAAATATGGTACGGTAAAGCACTGTCTATCTTCCACAGGTTGTCTCACTCTTCAGTGGCAAGCATTGAAATGCAGATAAAGTTTAAACAAAGGATTCAATACCTATTTGTGAAAAGTGCAAATTTAAATTTTCTTTTTCTCCTCCAGGGGTGGTTTAGAGAAATACCACAGAGGAGAGGAGTAATTTATCAGCCTCTCGCAGCCTTCGCCCAATTTAGTTTTACAACACAGTCCTTGGTTTTGCTGTGTAGCGCTGCATTCCCTGAGCTAAAACATGGCCGCGCCCCCAAGGCCCTCTCAACATCACGTCCCACTCACTCTTGCTCTTTGAAGTCTCTCCTTTCCTAAAAGTCATCGTGTGTTACTGTTATTTTGCCTTTCTTTGCTTGCTATATGGAGAGTGCTAGCATCAGTCCATCCATCCATCCATCCATCTTCTCCCGCTTATCCGGAGTCGGGTCGCGGAGGCAGCAGCTCCAGCTACAGTAGCATCAGAATGTGGTTAATTGATTCCAGTGGGAATAATACTTCAGTGGTGTCAGCCTAAACTGGCTGTGTGTGTTCGATGGAAATATGTACATATTTAGTCAATTACGGTGTTTCTGTTTTAGCCCTTTGGAAGATTCACTTTGGACACATTCCTCCTAATAATACGCCGCTGTCAGGAGCAATGGGGATGTTGTGAAAATGATGGATGGCAGAGATTATGGTGGGAAGCGCATAGCTGTGGCACCGCGGCAACGCAACGCCAGGTTTCCAGAACATAAGACAGATGACGGAGGAAGGGGTTTATGTCCCACACCGCGGAATAATAACACACAAAGTTCTCCTTTAGGAATTTGCCTCCGTTAACCTTGCGTCAAGGTGCACAGCCGACCCTCGGGGTTTGTTTCCAGCACTCCTCTTCTCACCCCACCGGTTTGTTTGGCTTCTGTGTTTCTATTTCTTCTGTTTTACAGCTATTTTCCCTTTTCTTTTGTGTGAGTCTCTCTTCCTCTTTTTTTTTTTCTTTTTATTCCGTTCTATCGTTCTTCATTTCTTCAGTCTCTTATGCGTTCTGTCGGGTTCTTTCTTTCGATTCTTGTAAGCATGCCTTGTGCTTTCTGTTTTTCCTCGGTTGTTTCGAACATTCGTGTTATTTCGCTCTTTCTTGCATGAACACATTCTATATTGACTCGCGGTTGTTTTCCTTGTGTTCTTCCCCAGTTTAAGTCAGATGCACTTACCCAGTGCTGGACTCCAGCGCTCCAGGCTTCAGAGCTCTAGAAACATCAGGGAAACATTCAGCACTTGTCATTACTGGGTAACAAAGGAGGAAGGGCGTATGTCCACACTTCCTGACAGAGAATATGAAAATGACACATTCAGGATCATCTCCACACAGCTGAGGTTCAGAGTCTCAAAAGTATTTGCATGAATGAAATCAAAGCCCTGCGATGGCAGATAGACAAGTGAGATTTACATGACACTGTGCATTTCTTTGTTACCTCGTATACAGTTTGCACTCATCTAGCACATCTGTGTTTCTGCATTCTTATTCCTTTGCCTGGTTTCTGTCTCCATCAATACCTGTGCATGTAAGGTTCCGCGTGTGATTCTGCTGAGGTGTCCAGCACTGTTGTGATACATCCCATGGTTGTGGATCAATTAGGCGTGCCAGCTGGCCATGTGCGCTTCTCTTCATCGATTTGTCAACCTTTGTGAGATCCTTCCGGTACACACACACACACACACGCACGCACTTGCAAAAACACTTGACAAATGTCCATACATTTAGACACACTTGCACATGTATACTACTGTAAGCAGCAAACACACACACACACTGACTCATCACTGATACGTCAGGCGTGTGTAATGAATTTAGGCACACATACATATAAGCACATGTGTACACACACACACTGCCACTGCAATTAAAGCTGTGCTCCGGGGCTAATATTGAAGACTGTAAGACTGTCGCTGACGCAGATTCCTGGCCAAATGGGATAAACTTCCCCTAGAAACACCCTGCTTCCACACATGAGGAACGGATATGGTTACTATGGAAACTTGCAAACCATGAACCGCTGTACCAGCTTCTGTGTATTCTTGTGAGGGGGCGATGAATGGGAAACATTACAGACTTTGGATATGAGGAACAGTCAGTCAAGACATGGTATCTGGCAGCACAAGGTGCCTAGTCCAACAGACACGCCTCATCCCCCATAAACCCCTTAACCCCTTGGTTTAACCCCTTGTCTAATCCAATATATTGTATCTGCTGTACATACATATGCAAGTGTAAAAAACATTAAGGATGAGAAGTGACCAGTATCGGTATACGAGCATTACCATTGAAACTTGCCATTCATAATATTTCCATATGTAGTGCACACATGTACAGTATGACACCGCAGCAGTGTTTGTCTCTAATCGCCATGAACTCCCTCAGTTTAGAGGAATTTCTCAGCAGCACGGCCATTGTGTTTCACCTGCTCTGCCCGGGTGGTGTAAGCAGCCACCTCTGGGGATGAAGCATGTTTCATCTCCAGCACTAAGCTGTCAGCCATGCAGGACCTCTACACCCAGAGGTGTAGCAAGATTCTGCTTTTTTCTAAATTCTATAGAAGATCACGATGGGCCAGAGCCGCCCCAGGACCAAGCTGTTCAGCCTGTTACCATCTGGTAAACAGTAAACCTTGAGGATTTACTGATCACTGCCTGATATTTGGCAAAAAGGCTATTAGCTTACAATCGCTTACCATATAGTACACATAAATGATTTTAAAACAAGCTTGTCCCTATTGTTTCTCTGCTTTCTGTGTGCATGTAACAATACAAATAGAATTTAGAAAAAAGCTGAATCACACTTCATCTGGGTTAGCCATTTAGTTCATTAGAGGCAGGCTTGCACACACACACACACACACACACACATGTACGTGCAGAAACAGGGCTGCAGTAGGACGTTTCTTAACTTTGGAATCATGTGGATTTTTACATTATTCCTTAGACATTGTGATCTGTTCCTCATCAAGGCCACAATGATTGACAAGCATATTTAACACACACACACACATGAAATCAAAAGATCTGTTTTGAACACAGAGATACAGTACAGACACACACACAATCACTAATGTGCATTCTCCCTCTCTCTCACATGTTGGTATTGTCTCTCACCCGGCTGACAGCTCGGGTTGCGTTTAGTAGTCTGTACAGAGCCAGTGTAAAAATAGCCAGGCAGAGAGTTAAACGACTGTGGGATCTCTCCTAACGTCAGTTAGAAACTCCCACTGGTCAGTGAAACCTGCTTACGCATGTCAAACTGTCTTGTTAGCCAGCCCACTGTGTGTGTGTGTGGGTGTGTGTGTGCGCGTGCGTGTGTGTGTGCGCGCGTGTGCAATGGAAGTGCCTTGTACAACAGTGGAATATATATACATTTAATATGTGTTGTTTTAGATCTGGTTATATATTTGAATAGAATGTGCTGTAAATAGTGTAAATATCTTCTCCACTTCAAAACGTGTTGTCATTGTGGTTAACTTTAAGGCTTCAATGGAAAATATGTAACAAAAGACCAGTTTTCACATTGTTCCACTGAAAAGGGAGCTCTCATTTTTTCCCCGAAAAACATTTAATAAAAAGGCAATGTCACAAATAACCTTTAGTGCATATATACAGAAAGCTAGTAGATTGTATAGAAATGCTTTTTCCTGTGGTAAATTAAGCATTTTTGTGATATTACTAATATTGTAGAACCTCAAATTTTGGGCAAGGTATTTTTATCATGGATGTATAAGAACTGGATATGGTCATTTAGAATGGCGCCCATTCATTTCAACTGAAACTTCTGAAAAGCGCATACGCCAATAGGGATGGAGCCTAAGCAGAGTTTTTGGGTGCAGACGTCATACTGATCTTGGTTTCAACGGTCGCTTAGGCACGTTCACATCACAGTGCTGAGCACTAGCATTCGACATGAACGAGCCAATGCAGAGTACAGACTAGCTGCTGTGGTCTAGCCGTAGCACATAGGGACAGTCAGTGCAACATTATCTGTTAATATAGCTCTTACTGCTTGTGTATACATTAGGCCTACTGTAGTTTAGCAATCTTGTGCGCTGTTCAAGCAATGTTAATATTTGTTTAAGAGGTGCTTGTTTTTGAATGAGTGTCAATGGGAATTAGGCTTTCTGCCCCCAGATGAAGTACCGGCGTTGGCCACCATACCCAGAAGAGAAGCAAGTCTCTCGCTCGATCGTGGGGGCTTGATTTATATAGTCCCAATACCAAAGAGGGATTAAACCGTCCCTGGGCCCCATCATCCACAGACATGCACTGAACAAATTTATAAATGCAACACTTTTGCACAATCTGTGCAAAATCTAAATCTGTGTTAGTGAGCACTTCTCCATCCACCTCACAGGTCAATCAATCAATCAATCAATCTTTATTTATATAGCACTTTTCATACAAATTCATGTAACACAAAGTGCTTCACACT
>JAODUH010000593.1:0-13519 GCA_027564835.1 Typhlichthys subterraneus | reverse complement strand
GTGTATTGTTTGCACCTGGGGGTTTGCGTTAGTATTTAGGATGGGGTTTCTGTTTGGTTCATTGTCGGTTATTGTTTTACGTAGTGTGTATGTGTGCGTGCTGTTATTATTAAAGTATACTTTGAGCCAAATCCTGCGCCTGGTTCCTGCCCTGCCCGCTCCCGCATTACAGGTTCTGAGATTGTATTCAATAGATCACATTCATTTGATGCCAAGTGGGTCCCGCTCAAGTGTCCTTACATATTTCTGAGTTAATCGGATATGTCTGTCTACCATAACCAACATCAGCAAACATTAGGAAGAAGATGGAAGATGACTTCCTTACTGTAGACTTGAGACAATACATTAAGTGGATTTTTATAGTCAAGAACAGATTTGAATCCCTTACTGTAATTTGGAGAAACTGAAATGAAAAAATCCACCAGCAACAGGATTTGCATCACTCAAATGGTGTCTGCTAAAAGGCTTAACCTCAAGTTCAACATAGATTGTTTTTCGAAGATACGGTTGATAAAGCCGGTTAGCAAACTGTAACATGACCAGAGGATACCGCTGTTCTCGCAGAGAAAGGTATGTGAGGCCTTTATATTGTACAAAATAAATATATATATATATTAATAATCATATCACTTAGTATTAGTCACTTCATTATGCAGGCTACTTCATCTTTGTTGGATGATTTAATTATATATTGACGTGGTATTAGACAAGATGCTGTAACTATTCTGATATAATATTGGTTGCTTACAATTGCTAGTGTATGACCTGTCCAACTAATGACAAATGTATGTGCGATGTGAGGCCTCCATTTTGTTCTAAATGAATGCATACTGTACAGGCTATGCTTACGCAGGGTTAGGAAGTAAATTATTACATGTAATTAGTTACTTGTAATCTGATTACAAAAAAAAACTAATTGTAATCCATTACAGTTACCAGCTAAAATAGTGGAATCAGATTACAGGTATTTCTTAAAAATTAGATGATTACTTCTAGCACTACTTTCAAATATAAAAGGGAAGTTTGCAGAAAAAAAATCTTTAAACAATCAGTTTAAAGATTAACCTACCCACCCTGTGTATACGTTTGTTATAGTGCCATGCCCCTCTCTCTATTTGCACAGCGGTGATCCATGGTAGCCCTCTCTTATAATATACGTTTTTATTTTTGCATTTCAGGTTGCACACCAACTACAACAAACAAATCAGTCTGCTCATCCGTTTAACTTTCAGTCTGTTTGTCGTCCTATTGTGTGTACAATAGAACAATGTGCCAGTAAACGCAAACCCGATAATAAACACGTTTCACCCTTTATGCACACCATTCTGTAACAACACAGCGTTCCATGCAAGTCATTTGGGAGGTACACGGATTTCACAACAATATTGCCCAATATTTCTCTCTGGAGGGCGTTAAGAGGTGTTTTGAGTACAGTATATAACATCCTAAGTACCTACCATCAATCTGTTTGGGGTGAAATGACTTTGTTTCAGGCCTGCATGGTAGATGTCTGTCTGGGAGCTGCTTACGTTATCCTTCACAGCAAAAAGACGTTGACACGCCCACTTAAGAGACTATAAGCGTTCCACGTTTGCTCCAATGAAATGCATTACAACGCTCCATCTTTGTGTAATTATAAAAATATGTTGTCATACCTCTGGCACAGCACCAGGTAAAATGCAGTTGATATATGACTGCATTTTCTAGAGACGACAGGTTACAGAACAGTATGTGAATAATACCAAAGGCCCCAATCACACAGAGATGCAACGCTACAAATGCGTCGCTAGCAAAAACATTGATTTCCTATGGTGTGCGTGTGGTGTGCAGCGTGCCTTGCATGCACTCTTCTCTGGCGCCACGCTTCGCAGTTTTTCTAGCGTTTTCTTTTAGACATGCATAATGTGGGAAAATGTATTGATGTCCTGTCTTTTACCAGTACATCTTGTTACGACCTGACTCCAGGGCCGTAAACCAAACAAACCAAACTCTTAACAAACAAACAGAATAACATAATGAGGTGTGAATGTCTGTAGGTGTGTGTACTGTGTTGCATGCTAACCAAACTAAGAAACAAACAGTATGTGTGGTGCCAGGAGGGTCACTCAGACAGTGTGCTGCAACACACCTATATAAGTGACATGCCCAGGTGCACTTAATTAGGCTAATTTAGGCCTATATAGCCAATAAGGACCACAGGCCTGCTGAAACAAGGCAGGGCTGTCACAATCTTGTATAGCATTATGACAACTCACTATATATTAGATATGTATGTGACCCAATGACCTGTGCTCTTCCCTCATGTGAGGTTTCCACGAATGACCATCTGTTGACCTGTCCTTACCTTGGTGTTGTTATGTTAAGTTGTAACCCCCGCATGTGGCTGTTACCCTTATCTTCTTCTATCCTGACTGGTTACCAGACCCTTTGTTGTCATGTTGAACTCTTTGTTGTTCTAAAGACACCCCTCTCTCTTCTGTCACAGTATAAATATCTGTAGCTGCCTCATCTTAGGCAGAGGCATCTTACATCGCATGCTAATGTGTCTTCTCTATGGCCATGTTTAAATTAAATATATTCATGAAGACAACAACGACTCATAGCTGAGTTATTGTTATAGCTCACATAAAACTTAAAACAACCTCAACTTTTCAGCGCAATGCGCAGAATTTGCACTGCTCGTCAAGTGTCATGTTTGGTCCAGGCAGGCAATCTCTTTGTTGATAGGGGCCGGGTCAATGCACTTTTGAAGCGGGCGCGTCTATGTTGACGCGTCCTTGTGTGATCGGGGCCTAATGACCTCTAGCTCCACCTCATCCTGATTGCACCTCTGTTAGATGAACCGAACATGGGTCAAAACTCAGAACCAAACAGTAATCACAGTAGAAAAATAAATGGGTAGGGGATTGTATAGACGTTAGCTACCCTACCACATATGTAGGCCTATAATAAATGTATAATATGCAAACATATCAAGGATATATAGAAATATTGAAGGAGGAAACTGTACTGTAGACTAAGGTGATAACCAATAGTACATTAAGTTCTGTTTATTTTCATATTTCTCCTCTAAATACTTTTTTGCATACTATACTTTTTTAATGCAGTTGGATCATTTAACACACCCTATAGCCTTTATTAAAAGCCACTGGGTGTATTGTTACAAGAACTAAGGAGCGGGGTAGCTAAATGATGTCCTTTTAACAGTAGTGTTATATTATGGCAAAACTCCATTGACCAACGCACTGGCATATGAACTAGATTTGGTCCTTGGATAATGTTAATCTTAAATAACTGTGTCTTGACATGTCTTCAGCTATTTTATCTTTTTAATCCCACAATATCTTTATACCTGTAGGGTCACACAGTATTGCATTATTACTTAATTACTTATCACTATCTTAATATAATTCAATTAGCAATTTAATTAGGATAAATATGATTAGACCTTTGGTTAGGATAATTATTTTAATAACGACCATACACTTTCATGTGTGCAGACTGCTGTACAATCACCTCATTAAAGGTGTAGACAGTCATTCTGCAGATTGCGTGTTGATGTTTGAACTCAATCAAAACAAAAACACTTCAATGTCATCGAAAGCCTTGCCACACATATTGTAAACACATATCCGAGGCTAGGATGTTGTTGTTGTGTGGTGTTTACAGTACATGTGCAGAGCCAAGGCTGTGTACAAACATCAGATTCTTTTTTTAAACGAGAGTAGACACTCGCTGAATTTGACAGAAAGTGTATTATCTTACAATCACTTACTCTACCTTTAAGCCTGTCTGTAAGCCACGCGCGAGAGGTACTGGCAGCTAACAGGCCATTAGCAAGTCAAAGTAGTAGGGCTTGCCCCAAATACTAGATTATTCAGGTATTCGTTCGTTGGGTATGTATTCGATTTTAAATATTGGGATTTGAGTTTTCGTTTTTTCACATATACATGCATGTTTTCCCATTAATCCCTACTGTCTTTGTATAAACCCACATGTTGAAATGTAATTGCCTGCCCTACACTGTGTCATAAACACAATCAATTGCAATTGGCTCTGTCTGAAAGAAGAGAGTGGGGCTGTTCATTCAACATACACTCTTATTGGCTAATATGCTATGCATCTTCATAGGTGAATGGTTGACTCAAAGTTAAAAGCGTTGATTACTTGCTGTTGTACAGTTATGTGCTATTGAAAACCTGCAAACGGTCCTGCAGCTCGCTTTGATTATTAACAGGTTATGATACATTAATTATAGTTGCGTGTATGTAATGGTATTTTTGATAACGAACATTCGAAATCAGAAAATACTCAGAAATACCATCAAATATTGGAAGCCTCTAAAATGGTATTCGGGACAGCTCATAAAAGTAGACATTAGCTGGCTAGGACCATAGCAATGACGTCCGCCGGAATTAATCACCCTGTCGACAGCCGTCTGTTTACCCTTGACTTGATGGGCTCGAAAACAAATGTTTTCTCCGACAGTTGATTGTTATTGTGAAAGAGGAAATTATGTAACCCCCGGAGACGGGACTTGAGCCACAGCGTCTCATTCAATTAATCAATCTTATTACAGACGCACGCAGGTCATCAACAAAGAGGGTCTTAATGAGGGAGAGGGAGGGGCATCCAGTGAGCAGATGGTCGCAGTGAAGTACTTGTCAGCAGGCCGTTACGGAGGGCTGCCACACGGGGGCACTGTTGAACAAGGAAAATGCCAGAGCCCCTGTATGCAGCTGTGGGGGGAGAGAGAGAGAGAGAAACTGGTGGATATATGGAGGTGCAGGGAGAAGGAGGGGGGGAAGAAGGGGAGAGAGATAAATAGATAAGGAAAGAAAATATCTGAGATGAACAGATGGACTTAACCAAGGCATGAGGGACGGAGGTATACGTATAATTGGCCATCCCGCAGCGTTAATGACTGAAGTCAGCACCTGCTGCTGTCCCGGTCTCTGGCATTCCTGCACACTACTAGAGAGAGAGAGAGAGAGATGGAGAGAGAGAGAGAGAGAGAGAGAGATGGAGAGAGAGAGAGAGAGAGAGAGAGATGGAGGGAGAGAGAGAGAGAGAGAGAGAAAGTGAGAGACTTTGTAAATACAAGTGTATTCAGCGTGTGTGTCTGTTGCTCCTTTCAACAAGCAGATGTTTGAATCCTAACAGGCTGTGAGCGCACACACACACACACATGCATATGGCTATAAGACACACCTCTGGGAAGACCAGAGAGGAACACGGTATTCACACATACGTGTGCGCGCGTATTTGCACACACACACACAAGCACACACACAGGGTCTGTCAATTAGAAGTCAGTGCACAGTGAGATGGGTTGTGTAACAGAACAGGTCTGTTGTCAGACTAGTAGAACCCACCCTGGCTGCCCCAGCTTAAGGCACACTGAGGAATGATGCAGCAAAATCGCAATGACTGCAACGCACACACACACGCACACGCACATGCACACGCACGCGCCCAGACGTAGATGAATCATTTATTTATGTCTGCATAAATCAGCAGGGGTGTGGAGCTGAATAGAAAAGACGTAGAGGAGAGGATTCTGGGGGAAGCTGTCAGCCGCGTAGCGTTGCAAATAAAGCAGAGAACACACACACACACACACACATGCCTGTCAGGTCTGGTTGACGCTAGCCATTATCTAGCTAACTGCTTGGCTCTGTGTGGTGATGAACCTGCTGCGGAAAGAAGGAAGAAATTACACACAAAAAAAAAAACACTTTCTGGCTTGTGTGCGTAACCTAGGAAATGACTTAAAGGTGCAGTGTCAGATTTGGAAGGTTGGTAATGTTTGAGTATAATGTTAATAGGGATTTTGGACCCCCAAATGTTTACCTGCAGGATTTTTGCTTTTGAAAGAAAGAGACATTTGTCCATAACCGAGTACTGTAGCTCTGAGTATTAGAGATTTAAGCCAAAGCAACTGTATTTCTGTAATAAATATAATAATACTATAATAATATTATAATAATATAAATATGAGTAAATAAGGGAATGAGGACTTCTGTGCAAATTGTGAGTTTATAGAGTGTTATAATCAGTTGAACTGACATGAAATCACTTGAATTGATGAGCAGCAGATGGCGTCTCCTGTTGCCATAGTAACTATCAGTTTGAGGTATAAACCGCATCACTTCCTGTTGACCAGCGTGTAACTTCCTGTTGACCAGCGTGTCACTTCCTGTTGACCAGCGCATTTTCCTCCACATAATATGCTATCCAGTACAGAGACACAAATGCTTTTTATAAGATCCTGTATAATACGGAACTAGTTTGTCAGTTGCTTTTCAACAGTTAAAGTTGGGTATAGTGAATATATTACTTTACATTTTCCATAATCGGCATGTTGTTTTCTTATTGCTAATGCATTATTAAATCCAGTTCCTCTGCACCGTCCTATAGAAATGATATACAGGACGGTGATGTGCTCCACAGATACAGTTGGGCTGCGTATCGGAATGAGGGTCGTCGGGTGTAAGTACTGTAACAAGCCGTCTCGGAGCGGAAGCGTGGCACTGACCTTGCCACGCCGGGGAGCCCGGGGGCTTCTGAGCAGGCAGTTGCACACAGTTTGGAAAGAGACAAATGAGTTCTGGTTGAGAGGGAAGAGAAGAAAAGCCCCTTTACTTTGCTGATAACGGTCAAGTCGGTCCCCGGCTCAATGCCGTGAGCGGGTAAATATGGTGGGATTACACTCTCTTATGTGTGACGGATAACCCCGCCACCTGACGCGGTGACAGTGACTCACACGCTATTTGTGATGGAATCTTCTTGGATTGCTAGGCAGTGTGTGGAGCAGAACACAGTGAAGTGGAGTAGAGTAGAGGGTCAGCGTGACATTTGGATGAGATGTGCTCGCGATGTAGTAATCACGTGAAAGAGCTCTGAAAATGTAATTAATAAGCAAGTAAATATGGTTTCTGGAGTCAAATGGACGTCGATACGTCGGTGTTTCTCTCTCTCTCTCTCTCTTCCTCCCAGCATCTCCTCCCCTGATCACATAGTGTGTTTAGTAGTAGGCACACTACACTCTCTGTCTGATGTTCTCATGCTTTACATTGCACTGCATTGATAACAGCACTGTATGTTATAAGACAGACAACAAGTATACAAATACAGTCGGATTTATCAAAGCGAGAAAGGGAGCGGGGGTAAAATATGTAATAAACATATTTTTTAAATTGGCATTTGTAGTAATGTAATTTGCAAGCTGCGTGTACGAGGTCATCCCATTGCACTATATATGCGTCTGTAAAGACGCTTAAAAATAAGAGGCAGAAAATATAGACTGCAGCCAGTAAATAGTCTCCTCTCTGCAAGCAATGTGAAGCGGGCTGGAGTCCTTGTTGTCTTACTTGAATCCATGTGTTACTGTGTCAAGGAGAACCACGACACACATGCCCTCGAACAGTTGTCGAGTCTCTATAGTAACAAACACTGTGTGATGGGGTTTACTGTCAGTAAACATCATCTGCAGTGGTCAACTTACACAACCAACCAATGTAAAAACTCAAAAATCATAACACACACCATTGTAATCAAATATTTACCTGGTAATATGCTCAACTTCCCCCCCACAAGGTGCCAGTCATTACAGGACCTACTGTACAGAAGGCATGTTACAGATAAGACACACTGCAGCTCTCTAACTCAGTTGCTCCAGCCTGGCAGATAGCTAGCCAAGGTTTGAGGCATTTTTAATTAGCATGTGTGAAACACCACACTTAGCAGCAGCTGAGGCGTCTCAACTAATGTTGAAAGGATCTTTATTACATCTCCCAACAGCACAGGGCTCTCTGGCTTCTGTTGCCATTGTCTTGTGGCTCTGTGTGTAATGTACAACACTGTAGATCCAGTAGTACCAAGCTCTCGCCGCTTTTCCACTGCTGGTACCAGCCAGACTCTACTCGCTTTGGGAGGTTTCCACTGCTGGTACCAGCCCGACTCTACTCGCTTTGGGAGCTTTTCCACTGTGTAGAACAAGCTCAACTCTACTCGCTTTGGGAGCTTTTCCACTGTGTAGAACAAGCTCAACTCTACTCGCTTTGGGAGCTTTTCCACTGTGTAGAACAAGCTCAACTCTACTCGCTTTGGGAGGTTTCCACTGCATGGAACCAGCTCAACTCGACTCTCCTTTTTTACTTTTCACTTGGGCAAAGCTGGGATAGTACCTGGTACAAGGTACTGTTCTTTTCCTAGTATTTGCTTTGTCTGGGTTCCAAGCAAGCTGAGGCAATACCAAAATGTGATGTGTCAACAATGCAGAGTACTGATTTGATTAAATTGCAACTGCGTCATTGCGCAACACGGACAAAAGACAAACTACTGATGCAGCCGCAACTTTTTATTAACCTTTTATTAAATGGCAAAGCCATGGCATGATCAGTTGAGGAACTGCAGATTCTTCTCGTCTGTCGATGGCATAATAATGTTATCTACTGAGACGTAAAGTGAAGGTTGACCAAGATGTCTATGAACTGTTGGCTGCACAAGGTTACCGAAAGACATTCCAACAAGTTAGGGACATGTTCCAAACTAAAAAATAAAAATGGCCACCGATCTACTGCAAGAGTAGTTCAAGAGTGTAGTTGCTATGGCGACCAGGTACAACTGAGTGTGTACTATCTTCAGTGGAAGCTAGAGCTGATACTATGCAATGGAAAAGCTCCCTAAAGCGAGTAGCGTCCAATGTGACCAATGAGGACATGAAACGTAACTGCATGCTAATTGTTTACACACCCACCCTGATGCAGTCTCATGCAGCTTTAGACGATGATCTGTATGGTTAAAGCTAAAGTAGTAAATCACATTCACAGTAGAGCATACAACATCATTTAAAACAATCACTGACAATTACATTTAATTTAATTTACATTTTAACTTAAGATAAACTAAAATGTCTCAATGCAAAAGTGAATGCTTTAAAACTTACAGTACATTTAGGTTACACTTTGTATTTTGTCCAATACTATGGAATTAGGTTTTAAATCAGATGTACCGGTATTATTGTATGATCTACTGATAATTTGATGTACTAATTTAGTTTAATAATTACATTTTTAAAACATCCACCCTTCATAGAGCTGGGACTGGTCTATTAAAGGCCCTCTATACAAATACAGTACAACTGTGTGGTGTTGGAAGGGCTGGCCGCTTAAATCTCATACTAATACTGTAGGTCACATGTAATTTTAGCAAAAGGTCCTCTGTGTTTTGGTCCCAGATGTGAACTAATTTCTGGATTGTAACCATTTACCTCTTAGTTATCTTGCCACTTCCACTCATATAGCCAATAACATTAGTTATTATTAATATTAATAATAATAAAATGCCACCAACTGACAATGACACCAACTGAAACATAATTTTCAGCTGGAAGAGAGAAATGTCAGTCCAAAATGACAGTAGAAAAATTAAATAACTTGGGGCCTATATCCATATGTATGAACCATCCGTTTAGAGTTATTGCTCTAAGCAGCCATTGATGCAAACCATCATGACTAAACTCCAGCGTGAGATGAATCTTTGGAAAATGGGAGAGAGTAATTTCCTTCTTCATAAATGGAGGACACACATAATGCATTGATTTAATGGCGTGGTTCAAAGAGCCAATAGCCCAAAAGCGGCTTTTAAGTCAGGTGCTATAATGTGTAATGTTTAACGCAACTCCCTCTTAAGGGAGATCATTTTGTAAAAATTATTGTAATGTCTTCTTTCTCTCTGGAGATGATTGCATCGTGCCCATTCGATACTATTGTGAGGGCCATGAAATTCATTCAGAAGACGTTAAACTCCTCTCGTTCTGTAACAGCAGTTGTCTCGTCAAATTTACCATCTCCTCCAATCATACTTAAAATGATGTTAATGGGTTCATATGTCTAACATAATGAACATAAAAGACACATGACACATATTTCAGCTATATCCTAAATTAAGCTAATCGCCTGTGTAAGGTAAATATATGTAATTTAAATACATATAAATATTTATTATGGAGTTGGTGTAATTTTAGTTAATTTGTTTCAGTGCAGTTCCATATGTCAACAGTAGGGGTGTTTTGCTACGTTCTACATGGTGATGCCACATTTATTTCAGTTGGCCTTTTCATCGAGTATAACCAGTCTCTGTTATTAAAATTAACTGACTTCTAATTTTTAGGTCAGCTGTCCATTTCAGGTTAGCTTTGTAATGCCGGTTACAACCACAAATCTAACAGAGTCCTCTTTAAGTGGCATGGTCCAATAAAGTTTATATGAGATGAGCATGTGATATGTGATGCTCATTTATTTAGACACTAGTCAGTGGATTATTCACCCAGGCCGAGCAGCGAGAGATTTTGCCCAGCTGGAACTGTGATGTATATTTCACTAAAGAAACTAGTGATTTGTGATTCATGTCGTTTATTCTAGAACAAAATGTCACCTGAAAAGCAAGGAGACACACCCATAGCAGCCATCGACTGCGCCAGTTCACCCTGGAAGCATCTCCAACAGTATGCTCCTTTAATTTATCATGCTCTATGATTGTCTGGCTAAAGGCTGTAAAATGTAAATATGTATATGCTGTGGCAAAGCATCTGGTGTGATTTGAACAACATATGTCTCTGCATGTAGGGACCGCTTGTAAACCTGTATGGTGTAGTTAGATTAGAGACATGCAATTGCGTTTCTGCATTTATTTAGCTCATATAATCAGTTGTTTTTTTTGTATTTTTGGAGTGCAGCATGCCAAGGTTCATGAACTTTTAAGGAATTAAGTCTGAAACGGGTGCTACACATTCCCTGAAATATGTTCTGCTATTCCGGTTGTGTAAATTAGGACTGAAGGAAGAAAAGTGAGTTATGTTTGATACTGTACGTCATTATGACAGGCAACAATACAACAACAACCACATTGTAAAAATTGTGGGATTATTTTGTTTCTCACAGTTGCCTACTCGTGTGTGTGTGTGTGTGTGTGTGTGTGTGTGAGAACTTCTGTGAACCAGGATAACAACAATGGTAGCAGCCACAGTACGGCACAGTATGTTTTCCCAGCGAGGGAGAGCAGATCTTCGTCAGGCTCAAGTCACACAATAAATCCACTCTGCTTCTCTTGTGTGCACCTCTTATTGTGTGACTTGCATCTGCTTTACGGCACTGACTAAATCCAGATAAATGAATGGCTTATGAGCTATTTATAGCCTGAGCAAGTTGCATGACTGCAGGGTTTAGCACAATATTTCAAAATAGCTTAGGTCTTTGAAAAGGAAGTGCAAAAAAAAAAAGGATACATTTCCTTGAAGCTGACATGATAGTCTGTCTTTGTGTGTGTGTGTGTGAGTGTGTATGTGTGTGTGTGTGTGTGTGTGCACTCCTTATCCCTCAAGGAGAAAGATCTGGACAGCTAGAGAATCACATAACCATACCATAGTCTGCAGACAGCAGTTGTCTTATTAAAAGCTCCATCCAGGAAGCAAACAAAGAGATGTTTCGGAGCAGGCCTGCCATTCTTCAAGTGCCCAGCACCAAGCAGCTTCGCAGACATCACGCCGAGACTCACAGGAAGTAGAATACCGAATTGCCAGCATGCCGAACTCCGAAAAACTTCTATAGTGTGTGTGTGCGTGTGTGTGTGTGTGTGTGCGTGTGCGTGTGCGTGTGTGTGTGAAGGCACTGGTCTGTGCTTTTATGATGACCGATCAAACAGTATGTCTCTGTCACACACACACACACACAGGAGGAGACAATCATTATTTCCTACAGGCTGGTCCAGTAGGAAAAAAAAAATGTCTTTGGGTGTGGGTGTGCAATTGCGTCCATTAGCAGAGGAAGACAATGTAATCAAAATACTGTCCTTTGTGTTGCATTGGATGCATGCTGGTGGTGTTATATTATGTTATTATCGGTGGACTATATTTATAAAGTCCTCAAAGGTTAGGGTTAGTTAGTCTTGTCAGCCAACTTTGAAACCCCTTTGGTCAGTTATTATAAAAACCATATTGAAATGAATGGGGAGAGAGACAACACTCAGATGTCAAGTCAAGTGTAACTTCACCCCTAGTCTTGCAGAGTCAGCCATGTAAAGTCTGGGACACAGTCAAATAGGTGTTAAACGTATAAAGAGGAATTTGTTGGAAAACTTAATGACAAGGCTCCGGCCGTTTGCATGTCTTGTAAATGTGTTAAATAAGTAGGTTACAGTTGCTTCCTAAAATAAGTGAAATTATGAAATAAAGCACTGCACTAAACTTGAAAATGAATGATGTGAATCCACTTCCTGAAAGCGCTGTGGAGCTTAAAGGAGTATGTCGGTCGTTCAGCACAGTTGCTTATGTGACGTAGTGCTGATGGACCGAGGAGGCTAAGACTACTTCACCTTAAGCTCTGAGCCTGACTCCACCCACCGCACACACAAAAAATGCTTAACGTAGGCAGAGAACTGTGGGGGTTATCTTTAACGTGTACTTCACGTACACGCCAATGGTACACTTGATACTTCTACTACATCACTGATGCCTTAGTTGATATTAATAAACAGAGGCGGCGTTTTACACTAAAACATTTGTTGTATGAAAATGGTAATTTTGTCAATATTACATACAGTATACCGGGCGGGGGGGCTCATCAGCCCACCTGTCTGTGGAGCCACGAGGAGCACCTGTCTTTGACTTGTGGGGCACAAAACGAGGCATTTACTTGTCGTGGTTCATTGACCGTGGTCGATGTTTAGCTAGCCCCCGGGGTACACTTGTAAGAAGCAACGCACCGAGATCTTAGGGAGGATATAGAAGACCTGTTACACAATTAGGAAAGGGTACTATTTGGTGTGGTTTTGATATTCTAGCAAGAACTTAATTTGAGTGAAAGGATCCATTGAACAAAAATGATATATGTGTGTGTGTACTGTATGTGTGTACACACACATACAGTACAGGCCAAAAGTTTGGACACACCTTCTCATTCAATGTGTTTTCTTTATTGAATATTTACATTGACTATTTACATTGTAGATTCTCACTGAAAGCATCAAAACTATGAATGAACACATATGGAATCATGTACTTTACAAAAAAGTGTCTTATATTCTAGTTTCTTCAAACTACAATATAAGACATGTTTTCAGTTATTTCACACTTTTTTGAATATAAAAAAAAATACAAAAAATTATTTAAAAAAATATAAAAAAATAAAAAATATTTAAAAAAAATATATATAATATAAATATAAAAAATAAAGAAAACGCATTGAATGAAAAGGTGTGTCCAAACTTTTGGCCTGTACTGTACATGGAGAGCCCAAGGCAGGAGCTGGGGTGCAGTTACACTTTAAAAGTGGAGTCAGGCTCAGAGCTGGGGTGCAGTTACACTTTCAATGTGTAGTCAGGCTCAGAGCTGGGGTGCAGCTACACTTTAAAGGAGGAGTCAGGCTCAGAGCTGGGGTGATGTCACACTTTAAAGGAGGAGTCAGGCTCAGAGCTGGGGTGCAGTTACACTTTAAAGGTGGAGTCAGGCTCAGAGCTG
>JAODUH010000591.1:0-13522 GCA_027564835.1 Typhlichthys subterraneus | reverse complement strand
TCTCTCTCTCTCTCTCTCTCTCTCTCTCTCTCTCTCTCTCTCTCTCTCTCTCTCTCTCTCTCTCTCTCTCTCAATATGTAGATGCAAGCATACTAAGTCATGTGCTTAGTCACAGTGAAACTCTTTGAGGTTTAAGGGAATTGAATACAGCCACATGCTTAATCGTAGCAGCTTAAACTGTTTCAATTTAGAGAATGTCATTTGTTTTCCAGCGATGACTATGGGTTTCTTCTTCCACTATATGAACATCTTAAACCTAACTCTGAGAAAATGCTTCCCTTCCGAGCATCTAGCATGCATACTCAAATAAGGTTCCATGCTTATTTTACAGCATGGCTTTGCAAAGGCAAAGAAATAACAATGATTTGGCCATAGGCTTTTGTGTGGTGCTGTGTGCACGTATGTGAACAAGTGTGTGCGTGTGTGTGTGCGTGTGTGCGTGTGTGTGTGTGTGTGTGTGTGTTTGTGTGTGTTCTCAAGTATGCACATATGCACACATTATGGACATACAGTACACTTACTGTATGTGTGTGTGTGTGTGTGTTCTCAAGTATGCACATATGCACACACACATACAGTACACTTACTGTATGTGTGTGTGTGTGTGTGAATGGGGGATGGTAGTAGGAGTGTGTGTGGGATCAGTGGGATTTCTCTTTAATCCCCCCACCCCTTCCACACACACACACACACACACACACACGCGCGCGCACACCAACACAAATACGTAAACACAGACAATGTCTGAGCTCTGAGACCAGCAGCTGGCTATGTCTGCTCACTAGGCCACATTACTGTACTCAAACCACCTCCCAATTCTTCATTCAGCCTCATTTAACACTAAACCACACATATGTTATCCGCTCAATATTGCTCTACGTTAAACTCTGGCTGGATCATATCTGAGGTAGGTAGGTAGGTAGGTTGTGTTGATTATGACACTCTCACACAGAATGAGCAGTATGCACTGCAGTCACAGTACAGTGCACAACGCTACACTATTAGAAGAAATGTTTTGAAAAATAACACTAATGTGTCGCACCGAAGTTTACACATTTTGTGTAAAAATTTGACAATAATGTGTTGGGCAGTTTCAGATGTTTTACACATAGTGACGTGTTGTTTTAAAATCATCACAACCTGTGATTTTGTTCATCACAACATGTGTAGACTGATTTATTTACATTTTTCTTTCATTTTTAAATAAATGCGTCAGTTATTTGGTTTAGCTGAACAGCAGCTAGCCATTACAAGCCAGATAGCTAGCGATAGCTAGCGATAACTGGCAGTTCCGTAGTGCTGCAGAATCAAAAGTAGGTTACTGTATAGTATACAGTATTCGGGCAGGAGCTGTGGGAACCACCGGTATAGAGAGCAATCTTTTTTATTTTTTGTTCAGTCCGGATCTCGATCTACAGTAGGGCCTACATTTTTGGAGAACAGCGGAGCGGTCAGACACAGCGCCGTTTTATCCAGCTTTTTTAAGAGGTTAATAAAGGTAAGTCACAATTGGTTTTATGGTCAAAACAGGGGTTAATGCTTGTAAACAGTAATGTTTTGAGTTCTTTACCGGTACTTAAGCTTGATAATAGGCTACCATACAATACGTATACTGTTGAAATTGCGCACCTGTTACCGATACGGTAGGCCTACTGTACCAGTAACGGGCAAGATGTGGCAAGTTTTCTATATTAACAATAAAGTTAGCTACAGACTACAGTAGGCTACTATTAATCATCTGCAATTCTAATATCTTACTGTTAACATTATGTTAACTGCTCACGTGATGCTCATTACAAAGGAAACACATATTAGATTTAGAAAACAGGACAAACAAATCCAATATGTGAATTTAATAATGTTAAAGTGTGAACACACAGTAATCATCAACTCATTGTTACCACGATGTTCTGGTCATGTTAAAACAAAAACAAAATACAATGAGCAATGAGCTTCACTCATACAAAACATGTCGCATTTTAAGTTCTATCACTATTTTTGTTGAAAGCTATTATGTGTAGGATAAATACTGTAGTCTTTCTAACAATATCTAACAGCCTTGACTTTTGTAATTCAAATTAAAATGTAAAGAAATTTTGTGTGAAATAACACATTATTGTGTAGGTTTTATTTTTTAACACAATAAAAGTGTAGCCAAGGACTGCGCATAATGTGTTAATATTAACACGTTTCCACATCTTTGTGTTAACCTCCCTTACACAACCGTGTTGGAGCTTGAACACAGTGTCCAAATTAACACAATATGAGTTACGCTAATATGATGATGTGTTAGGATTTAACACAGTTTGTTTCGGTGTTAACACATCTCTTAAGAGTGTACAGCAATGTAGTAATGAAATAGAACTCAGCGCGTGTGGCTGTTGTGAAGGGCACCAGCATGCACTCTCCCAGAGGTTCTGTCAAACTCTGCCACTCCTCACAGGATTTGGCTGTCAGATTTTGGCCTTCTTCTCTTTCCTGTAATTCCGCTCCATGGCTTTGTCATGCTAGCCGTGTGCTAGCGTCAGAGGTCTCCGGGGAGCCTCTCCAATGGAGAATACACGCCTGGCTTCACATCAGATTTACATCAGGCCAGCCCTTTATTATTAGTTATGTGGATTGAAAAAAATAAAAATAAAAATCTACTAAAAAATAAAACACTCTCCAGAGGTGTAGCTGTAGGACTGAAGTAGAGCTTAAAATTAGGTCTCCTACATCAAATAGCATCCCACAATGATCTCACATTGCATGACACTTTTACGATGGACAGCATGATATAATGAGTTGCATACAAACCACAAAATGCTGGCACTCAACGAAGCCTTCAATCACACACACACACACACACACACGTGTAGACCTACATGGCAGTGCCAAATCCCAGGTCTCTAGCAGCGAGTGATGTTTTCACACTTGTGTGGGAAGATAGCTATTTCTGCACAGAGCCAGAAAACTCAATTATTTATCGCTGTTGCTTGCCGTACCCACTTCACTTTACCTCCTAGGGGTGGGGCGGGGCGGGGATTCTGCGTGGGTGCGTGTACGTGTGTGCGCGTGTGCATGTGCGCGCCGGCGGACCTTTAAGAAAAGATGACGAGGCACTGATGTGCCACGCCACAGCGCAGGATACAGAGACAAGGAGCAGAAAGGGAGCTGTCATAAACATGGCAACAGACGAGATAAGGCAGGAGGTGAGGATCAAAGACAGCAAAATGGGGGTGAAAAGAAAAAAAAAAGTACAGAGAATGAGCTCAGATGTTTTGACTCTGTGCCAACTGCACATTTTCCATGCAGTCAGATACAATAAAACACATTGAGAGTTTTTATTTGATCCGTTTACTCAGGTGACGTTGACCACATCGTGCTACAGCATGATGATGAGCACCGCATCTAATCCTGTGGTCTATGGCGTTTAATTAGCCTGTGGCTGTGTTTCATTAGCACTGCTGTACTACCATGCTGGTGAAGGCATCAGAAAACTAAAATGGGTCACTCAGGGCTCCCTGAGGGCTGTCAAGCTTTCTGGTAGGCCTATGGTTTTATTATACAAAGGAAGCCCTTCAATTATGGCTATCGCTTAATAAAACTAAAACTATAAGTTATTTGTATCATTTGTTCAATAGAAAAGAGCAGACAACTAGCGTAATGCAGAAAGGTACATGACAGAGTTGGCAACATGTGACTAACTTACATCATTGTACCAGAAAGGCCATTCACAGACAGAAGTCCTAAATGTGTCTGTAAGAGATCTGACATTAAAAAAACGTTAAATCGCCAATTATGGGTGATTTGTCTGTTGGCTATACAATTCAAGTTAACAATGGACTAGGTTTTAATGTGTCACTACAATGGTACTCGGGTCAGAACCCCCAAGGGATAGGAGATGCTTTTGGTAGGGCTGACTGATAAATTGTTTAAAAAACGAAAATGCGATATTAAACAATGTCATTAGCACATCGCAATGGCATGCAATTTATTAGAAGTTATGCAGCCGCTCTGACCCAGGGTTTAAAGTGTAGCGTCAGGCTTCACGCCATCCTCCTTTTTCTTATTGTACTTGACACAGTAACAGCCATTTGTGCTAATTCACTAATAATCACATTTTAAGTCTATTACGCATTGAATTTGAACTATAGCTTGAAAAATATATCGCAAATGAAAATATTTGTCAGAATAATCACAATTAGGTATTTTCCCCAAATCGTTCAGCCATAGTTTCAACTTGCTTGCCATGTGTCCACTAGCAGCTGCTTGGAGCTGTGGAGCATATGTATCACCCCAGACACGTGGGAGGTCCCAGGAGAACCACAAAATGTATGCGACCAAAATACACCCTGACTACACGCAAATACAGTATACACTCAGCACACAGCTGATGTGCGCACGCACACACACACACACACACACACACACACACACACACACACACACACACACACACACACACACACACAGGCAGACTTGCTGTTCCTGCACATTCTCATATAGATGATGTTCCTCCATCAACATTTCCATTAAAAACCAAAACAAGTGAGAACATTCAGCAGCAGATACACAACTCCGTGTCAGAGGCAGCCTATATTGTGGATGTGCGGACTGCCTTATTTCCCTTAAGACTGCCACCGTGCAGGCAATTGCAGCGGTAATACATGTTGACACCCCAATACAATCATTTACCACAGAACACTTGGCCCACACACACAAACACACAGCGGCCCACACACGACAATACACTCAATCATGCACACATACAGTGCACACAGTGTCACACATGTGCTTGCTGAGATAGACTTTTAGAAGCATTTACTCTTCTCCACTTCAGAAGGGCGCCATCTATGAGCTGATTTAAACTATCCCCCCAGGAATCCAGTGGATTGGGCCAATAGTCTAATCGGTTCACTTTCTATGTCAGCACTTTACAATATGACCACCCTGTTGATGTGTGTGTACAATCAGTGAGCATATGTGTCTGTTTTGCAATCGAGCAAACAGGTATTGGAGAAACAAGTGGGAGAGAGACATATACACCATATGGAGAGAGAGAGAGTGAGAGAGTGTGCACACTGTATCTTAGCAGTAGCACATATAGTGCTATAGTGCACCTCCACCCCCTTGCTACGGAGTGAGTCACCCGCTGCAACTGCAGGCAGCTTGGATATGCAACGCGACTTAAAGCCATTGAGTCATTTGCCATGGCATCACATGCTACCAGATTTCAGTGAGCAACAAGGTTGTGAGAACACACGCAGTTAAACCTCAAATGCTCTGCAAATGCAAACGTCTGACGCAACGAAATGACTAAAATGTCTTACACTCCCGCTGAATCGCTCAGCAGACACACACCGCTAGGGACGACTAGACTGTGCTGTCGAGACGTCATTTGGCACTCGATATTCCAGTTGAAAGTGCCATGTTATCATGGCTCTGCAGACTGAAAAGCTGCTTCCCTCATGCTCATCCAGGCTCAAGCGGCCACACCCTCCAGTTGATTTCTTAAAAGTCAAATCAGCGGCAAAAAAGACCTTTTTTGCAAAGGCATTTGGGCGAGGCCAGAAAAGTTAAAGGAAGGCAATGCTGTGAGGCGGGGCACATAAAAATGCTTAACAGCGGTCATATATTATACACTGTGCCTGGATAGAGCATCGAAATTGCTAGTAAATGGCTTGTCAAAGATTGTTGACACTGATATTCACTTTTGAGCTGAGAACTTCCACAATGCATTTCTGAACTCCTTCATTAAATATCCACGTCATGTATTAGGATGCAGCTTCCAGCAGCCACGTGGTCTCTGCCTGGCTTACCAGAGTGATGGGAAGGCTGGAGATAAGAGAGGGAGACGAGTGAGAGCACCATCTCAATGAAGTCCACACCCGGACACCCAAGTGAGTCATTCTGCCGTTTCTATTCACTCCCTCTCCAAGGCCAAATCTTACCCTCCACCTAGGCTGCAGTTCCACTGCTAACATGCACACTCGTATCCCACGAGCACATACAGGCCATGTCAACAGTGGATTGGAAATCCTAAATATTATTTAGCTAGAGTATTATTGTTATGTCTTATCAATATGGTCCAAGGTAAAAGCCACAATATTATGTGCATCTGACCCCCTATATTATGTGCATATGACCCTCTATTTATTGGTCAATATACTGGACAACTATAAAGTAATAGGTATGTTTTCGGAGTGTTAGCAAACAATAATTCTTCTAATTACATTTTTTTAAATGCATAGAAAATTAAAATTAAGGTACATTGGTATTGATGCTTGCTTTATATTATTAAATATTTAGATTGGTGCTTTGACCAGAGAGAGTGTGTGCATGTGTGTGTGTACGTGCACACCTGTGTGTGTGCGTGTGTGCGTTCAGTGCACATCTGTGGAGCCATATTAATTAGGTTAATAGAGTTAGGGCTATCTTAATTAAGTACAGATCAGTTAATTTGGTTTGATGAAATTCAGTTATGCCGTTCATAGCCACAACTTAAGCTCTCTTTCATGTGGCGGTGAATACATCCAAAACAACCTTAACTAATCAAAAACAGTCAAAAATATTCAAACAAACATTTTGAATATGAAACGACCCAACCCCACATGAAGGGGGTTATTTTTGCAAAAAGGTTTATAATGTCTAACAAACTGTTTAAATCTCTGAGTAATTCAATTTGCTCAGATGTAAAAAACATTACAATATGGTACTGTACATAAATGTGCCCATTATTGTCCTGATTTTGATAAAATATTTTAATGGAAATAGGCATTTGAAGAAGAGTATTTTCATGTCATGATTTGGAATGATAAATCCTCATTGTAGTAGCCTAAATTAGTGTTTATAATGTTATTGTCTATCTTCAGGCTTTGACATCTCTAGTATCTTATGTAGAGCTAGTGTCTGCTACAGTACAGTATTTTACTTGTGCATTATACATTTAATGTGGATGGAAGAGAACTACCAAATTAAAGTATTTTTAACAAGAAATCTCATTTGCGGTTGTGTCATTTCATATTTACTGTATCACAATCTGCTACCTCCTAAAATAGCAGTGTTTTTTGAAGTTGGGCTTTGACTCGATTAAAGCGACGCGTAATGTAGTAGGAGGATATGTCAATGTGCAAAACCACAGGATTCACATTGTGACACAATCACACACACAGAAAGATTAGGAAATGTATATTTAAACATTGTAAATGTATAAGTAAACTCAGAAGTTTCCAGCTCAGTCTACGTATGTGTTGCAACATTACTGATGTGCTAGATATCAATTTTTCTTTTCATCTTTAAAAAAATGTGTACGTAATCTACTCAGGAAAAAAAAAAACATAATAAAGCTAAACAGATTTTGAGGATAGTCTTCAACTCCAGATATGTAGGTTTCCACTTTAACAGTTGCTGCTTGAAAGGCGCTAAAGACACAGTTTCCCCTGTTTTCTCTTCTGTATTACCTCATAATTCCACAGTCAATGCAAAGTTTTAAAGACATAAGATTTCATTAAAAAAAAATCACAATTTCAAGCTCTTCTTTCACATCTCAAATTCACACTCACCATAATAAAAATAACATAAGCACATATAGATTGTGCACATATAGATTGTGCACATATAGATTGGACACATATGGATGGAAAGTCAAATATGTCATATGTAAAAGTCAAATATGACATTTATAAATGTTGTTTTCAACTTGCTGGGGGAAATGAAATTAAGGCCATTCTGTGTAAGTGTGTCTGAATGCTAGCCTATTACCATGGCCAGGTTAAACATATTATTATGTTATTAGAAATGCTTTTCTATTTAGTGATTTATTTTTTACATTTCAGAGATGCTTGAGTTAATAAAAAATCTGAAATTAAATAAAGCATCATTCCGTTGTGCTCCTCATTGTTCATAACCTATGTGGATGTGTTGAACCCACAGCAGATGACACGTTTACTGTCCACTTGTTTAGCTGTGAATTACCCTTTAACAGCTCGGCACAGCCTCTGTGTTGGAGTCCTGCTGAGTCCCACTATCCGCTAGCAACTCTTATTAAGCAGAACTACTAAAGCCCAAGGATTCTCTTACAAAACCAATCAATACAGGATCTGCCTCCCTACCATCCCCTGGGCACACTACTCAGGCCACAGCCTGTTTTGCCATGCTGCATAGCTCTCCCAGTCATTCACAGTCCCAGTGTGTGTGTGCGTGTGTAGTGTACATACTGTACATGTACAGTATTAGTATTTTCTTTGACCAACAGGCTATAAAACAAAATGATTCAGCTTGGGAAAAACCTTCACCATCACAACCCGTTAAACTGCACCATTAAATTGTGTTCACAGACATGCAGACACATGCAGACAGAATATTGCTACAATTTTTGCATAACACATTCAGCATGAAAACAACAAAGTTATAAATATTTTAAGCAATATTTTTTATGATTTCATGTTTTGTTCCATATGTCCCTCATTGTGAACCACTGTATTAAACCCAAACTGCTATAACATTCAACGTGACTATTATTGTAATTGGAAAAAGTATTAAATACATTTTTCATAATAGCCAATTGAACATTTATTTATATAGATTGCAAGTATCTTAGCTTCAGAATACATTCTTCATTAAAGGGAAGGGAAATAGTTAAATACTGTTTGTGTTTCCTGAGAGACACATGAATGCAATACACTCATTCATGAATAAATAAACAATCCAGGCGACAGGATTTGGCAGAGACATCAGAAAACAGTTTTTTAGATGCCGATAGGATGTGTGTATTGTGATTCTGTTCAAATGTGGAAACGATATGACAATAATTTTGTGTGATTTTTGGTTGCAATGGAAATGTATAATTTAATAAACAAAAAGGTACAGTGATTTAATTCTAAATGAAAATGGTTAATAAAACAAGAAACAATGTTAAAATTTAAGATAGCTACACTACTTGATTTTTAGCCCAATTCTGGGTCAGATTTGCCCCTCCAGACAATCGCGGGGGGCAATCGCTGGTCAGAACGGATCATCTTAATTTTCTCAGGCTCTGACATGACTTCACTTCATCCAGAGTATTGTTTCTCTGTGCAAAATATGTAGATCACTCAAGTGTTAATATGGCAATGAAAATATGTGTGTTGGCGGAATGACTGACCATCCACCTCCCTGTTTGTTTACCTGCACGCTTGATACACAAGTTTCTGTGAGATCCCAAGGCCCATGGAATCGCCACTCTGAAATCATTTGGGTTAATCGCCATGTGTGTGGTCTTGCAACTTGGCTGAATCGTCTAGTGTGTGGTTAGTTAGGATTAATATATCAAAGAATCGGTCAAATCTGTCTTTATGTCTGTGGTACCTAACGTTTTTAAAATAGTTTAAGAATTTAAAATTCTCTAGTGTGGGGCCAGCTGAATGGGGTAAAATGATAGACCCTTTTCACATGCAGAATAGGTTGCACCAGAAATGTTCATAGAAGGGTAAAACACAGCAGGCCAGGCAATGTGGTCATTCTTGAAGTCTGGTGATTCATTTATTTTTTCTACTTGTTTAAGAAGTGTTTCCTGTTTGCCACACCAGATAATACTATTATAGTTTACCAGTTCATTGACTGAAGACAAAGCTGGATTTATAGGCATGAATATATGATATTTCACGAAAACATGCATGACGCTGAAGGTACGTTGCTAAGCAACTATGTTACGTTATGACTGTCAATTCATTATAAAGTATAATACAATACTGTATTTATTACATTAATGTATCATTGTGTATGCCTATTGAGTGTCAATTACAATAACGTTCATGTTTTAAAGTGTTTAATGTACGTACACGGTACCGTAGGGTAGTGAGAGCTAGTACGTGCTAAGTGCTAGCACCGTACTGTAAGTAAATGAGGAAAAGGGCGGATCCTCGTTAACTTGAGGATCTACTATGTAGTGCATAATTCAAAGATTCCTATTTAATCATTTATGTGACAAAATGATCTCAACAGACTGCCGTTGCAGTTTTTTTGCTTGCTAGTTTAATTTACCAGTGATGGTTGGGAGCAAACCCCCAGGATCGAGCGTGAGACTTGCTTCTCTTCCGGGTATAGGGGCCAACGCTAGTACTGCAGCCTCTGCTGCCCAAAAATACTATTTGCCATTGAAGGCAATTGAAAAACACCAGCCACACTCATACATAAAGGATTCATTATATTACGCTACGCTTTACCCTTCTATGACGATTTCCGGTGCAACAAACACGGAAATGTGAAAATGGTCTATTGCGTGAAAACAAAGCATGAACTGCTGATTGTACCTTTTTAAAATATAACAAAACAGAATGTTTAATTTTTGAGTCAACCTGACGATAAGTGAGTCAATTTTGTTTCCCCAATCCCACTGACCCTGTGCTGTTCCATCACTAATGCCAATATGAATGCCACTCAATAGGCAGCTGCTGTTGTACAGGTAAACAGCTTCTAAAACAGGTAATTCTGTAGAGGGTTGTACATCAATTTAAAGGCAGGGTCAGTCATTCTTGCTAAATTCATTGCCTCTCGCATAGAAATGCATTGTGAAGCAAAGCGTAGTGCTACGGCTTTGTTCATATGAGCAGTGTTCGCAATTTTGTTTATGTTACTATTTACGGAGCCAGGGTTGTGTAGAAGTATCAGATTAGTTTTTCAACATGTACAAAGAATGGTAAAATAACAAAATGCAAGGAGATGTTGAATTTTACAAAAAGTATAATCTTACATGTAGCTTGCAATAGCTGACTTTACCTTTAACCCCATTGTACTGTACCACACAAGTAATATAGGACAACTAAAAAAAAGTAAAATATATAAAATGCACACAAAATGTGTGAATTTCCACATACTACTGCACGTACGTGCTAGATGGAAAGTTATGATTGGTTTGAGCACAAAGCAAGATGACGTTTCTTAGATGATTACCATCATCTTGTTCAGTGAGTGAGAGCACAAACAAATCCCCATGTGGCTCGATGTATTTGAGATTTGATAATCTAACATGATCAAAAATCTAATCGGATCTAAAAGTATATATTTACTATATATAATGTATATACATTTATAATGTACTATGAATTAAATATGGAGATTATTACTAATTACACCAAACATAATGTGGCCCATTATTATCACGTTTCACATTATCTAGAATTAAAGATTTTATGGTACCCAGTCAGGGGCCTCCTAAATCTTTTGGTATACAAATCGCTGGTGTCATATTACAGAACTGAAATGCTCTCACACACAAGTCTTTAGTATACTGACAGGTCACTCACTAGTTTACTACATGTGAAATATTATTTGATGATTTGTGAAACAGATGGGAAAGATGAATGCTCTATTGACTCATCAGCTATTGCTGAAGTGCCATTAAGTAAGGAACAGTGGTGGTTTCAGTTGGTTATATTCAAGGTTAGGACTTGCATACATGTGAAAGCAGGACAGAGCTCAAGGGTTTCTCAGCAGTGATTGAGTTAAAATTCAAATAAACAATGTCTCCGTCATTGCAATCTGTAATTGCTGATGTTTATGTGTCTACATTTGGTTATATGCAACAAATGCATGAATGTGAGCATGCATGCAGGTTAGTGCGCAAGTAGCAAAGTTATTTTAAGAGCCTCCACACATCCTGCCATTTGGCACCCAGAAAAAACTGCTGCGCTGTTATCAGACTACAGGTTGGCCAATTACGACATGCTCAAATAGGCCTCATACTTTTGTTTAGCAGTGTTATTTTTTATTGTAGTGCTGGGATAAAATAGCTGGGATAAAAAACATCCTAAGGAAACGTTAAAAGCGATGCATCTTGTCCAAGGCTGAATACAGTTTGCCTTGTCACCAAAGTAGAAATGACAATACGAGTACAACTATGGACTACACAGGGGTGTTATGGAGACCACAGCTTCAGACAATGGCAGTTCTTTGGCACAATGGCTGTAGATGATGATGATGATGTCATGTAAAATGGAATAAAGGAATTATAAGATATTACAGTGTGCACCTTTATGTCCAGAAGAGACAACCACCTTTCACAAGAGCCAGGGTTACTGACACAGCAGCTCTAATATTGACTACCTAATCCCATCAGTATGATAATATCATAAAGGTATCATAAGTGTACGTGAGGAAGTCTGCCAAATTCACACTGTATAACGTGCAGCTTTATTTATTTGTTTGCTCCTGTAGAGACTACAGTACATATTATCATGTGCGGAAACATATAGTGATATGCTATTACCAGCATAACAGTCTCCATGCTTCAGACATAAATCAATATTTATGGAATACAGGACTTCTACTCAAATATCATGCTAATACCATCTAGGTACTAGCAACTACAATACTTCCTGGGACTAACTGAATATATTATATGCCTGTATTTTATCTGTAGCCTATGCGGTTTGGAAATTAGGGAAAATATTTGTTTTAAATACACACGGGTGTTGCCATAGAGCATTTTGTCAAAACAGAATGCAGAGAGATAACTAGTGCGAATATCACAATGTCATCTGTTGGCGCAAACACTGGTGTGAAGGACGCTTCTGTGCATGTCGCATGGAGGAAGATAATATAAGCACGATTCATTTTGCTGTGGAATCTTGGAATCTAAGTCTTCTCAGTGTTTCTGCTGTCTGCTACCTGAACACGACTCTCCTCTTCAATCTGCAAACGGTGCTGTTTTATCACTTCTATTTTAAGATGACAAACAAGATATGTCCAAAAAAATGTATCTGACATTTTCATTTGGTTTTGTTTATCATGTTATTACCTCTTACTGTATATAGCCTATTAACTTTGAACTGGATTCTTAGTCATTTTAATTAGGTTGTTTCAGAACTTCCAAACTCCACTGTCCATATTCATCTGTATGTCTCTCCTCTAGGACACTGTGCTGGGTGCCATGAGCCCACTGATCATGGCTCCGTGCTGCTGATGATGGGTGGCAATCCCCCCTCCCCACCTACACACACCTACACACACACACATACCCACACACTGCTAGGGCCTCAATACTAGGGAGTATCTGCCCGGACAACTCGCCAGTAGTTCCCCACTCACCCAGCAGAGATGAGCCAGGAGGACGCACATTTAAACGCTGAGACACGCGATGGCATCTGTCAGGGTTCACGAACAACCCACTGGCTCTTCGCTAAACCAGAGAGCATATTTTTCACACCAATAGCAGCACATAAGAGCACAGTCAATATCACTTCGGAGAGAGAGAGAGAGAGAGAGAGAGAGAGAGAGAGAGAGAGAGAGAGAGAGAGAGAGAGAGAGAGAGGGAAGGGTGAGAGGGATAGAAACAGAGAGAGAAAGCGGGAGATAGAAAAAGAGCTAGTGAGAGATAGAGAGGGAGCAGAGATAAGGGTGAGAGAGATAGAGACAAAGAAAGAGAGAGATAGAGAGAGATCAGATGGAAGGGTAAGAGAGAGAGAGAGAGAGCGAGATAGAGACAGTGACAGAGAGGGGGGGGGGGGGGAGCATATTTAAGGGTGAGAGAGGCTAGTGGAGGAGAAGCCCAAGCGCAGTTGTG
>JAODUH010000590.1:0-13522 GCA_027564835.1 Typhlichthys subterraneus | reverse complement strand
ATGTATTGTATTGTGCTGGATGCATGTCGTGACTTGTGAGGTGTTGTATGGTGGAGTGGAGATAAGGTGTGTGGTAAGTTGCAGTTAAAATTAGAGGGTAGTTGTGACCCGGGAACCCCACCACTGGCAGGTTGTGGAGCCTCCCAACGTCAGCCTCCCACCCCCCAAGCCCTCTGTATGGTGGAGTGGAGATAAGGTGCGTGGTAACTAATGTGCAGTTAAAATTGGATTCCGGATTCATTCCTAGTCGCATATGCTTGTACATATTTCGTAAAATTATCAAAAATTATGAGTATGTATTCCTCTCCACCTTTGCGCCTCTCCAGATGAAGATAATCAATAGAGATTATTTCAAATGGAGCAGACGTCTGTATACTCTGTATAGGTGTCCTATATACTCGATTGGTGTTCTTCTGCTTATCACAGCGACACATCTTGGTCACATATTGTTCCATTTCCTGTCTCATTTTTGGCCAAAAGAAATGGTCTCTTGCCATAACATAATGATCATTCTGTCAACCCCTAGGTGTCCCATGTCTTCATGTAGATGCCAGTAAATTACATGTTTCAGTGACTCAGGAACTACCAGCTGATCTCTTGCAGCTGTTTTTCTGCGAAGAATCCCAATGTCACTTAATTTTAAACGAGGCCACTCTTTAAATAGAAGTCGCACTGGCTTAGTTTCTCTAAGCTTTTCTTTGTGTGTGAGGTGATTGCAACTTTTCTTGAGCGACTATACTCTACCAAGCTACCAGCTCTCAGGTCTTCTGTTGTCAGAGGCTTTATTGCTTTCAAAACACTCATCTCTGGTGGTAGGGCTAACAGCGTATAAAGGGGTTTGGCTGTTCTTGAAAAGTCAGAAATGTAGGGGTGATAATAACTAAGGAAACCCATACGCTTTCTCACTTCACGAACAGTAGCTGGTGTCTCCCCCAAATTCCTTGGGATTCATCTTGTATCCTACACCAACACATCAGGAGATCCTGAATGTGATTTTTCACTTCCTGTTATGTGTTGAGGAATTGAATTGTAAGTTTGCTGCCTCAAGACTTGGCCGGACGAGGCGTCTTATTGTTCACAGCTTTCATCTCTAGGGGCTAGACAGCTTCAACACTGTATAAAAAACCCAGTGCAGTGCAACTGTTATAAAATAATAACTCAGCTATGTCGTTGTTGTCTTAATGAATATATTTAAAGTAAACATTGCCATGGAGAAGACACATACAGCATGCGGTGCAGAAATGCTTCTGCCTAGGATAAGGCAGCAACAGATTTTATACTGTGACAGAAGGGGGAAGGGTGTCTTTGGAACAACACGTAATTCACAATGACAACAAAGGATCGGTTTACAGTGCTACTCAATCAAGATACAAGGTGATATGAGCTACAGTAATAGACACCCAAGAGGGGGTTACAAGTTAAGACAAAGAGGGAAAGATCAAAGGTAAAGGAAGATGGTCATTTTTGGACGTTCTCACATGAGGAGAGCATAGGTCATTCTGTCATATACATATCTAATATACAGTAAATTGTCATAAGGCTATATAAGCTGTACTGGTAAAAGACTTAAAATCAATACATTCTCCAACAGCAACCAGCTAATGTGATGTCATTGTGTGTCGTATTCTCAACTGTCAGCATTATTCTGTTTGTCTGTGGGAGCTCAACCAGCTGCTCTCTGACTGTTGGTCCTGTTGGCCACGATGGGTCTTGGTTAGGTTCCTTTACTGCGTATAAGCCACACAATACTTCACTCCTCAGCCTCCCACACATCACCCGCACCTCCTTGTGTTTTGGGATAATAACAGCTTTTCTTCCCAATCTGGCTATATGTGGACCGTTATCAGGCTCTTTGTCCTTTAGCATGGACAAAACTGTTATGGCTATGTCCTATCTCAAGTGCCGAACATAGTTTTTCACCAGCTGGTGTGGGGGAACACTGTCTTCAGCCGCATTCCTTTGGGTAAGTTCCTCAATAATATTGAAGCCTATGATGGGGCGCTCCAAATCACTACTGGTTACCAGGTTAGGCACTAAGAGTGGTTTGTCACTGACACCGGCAACAGCATCTTTTGACAGGCTGAACTCCACTCCCATAGATTCATAAGAGTCCCGCCCTGAACACATGTATATGCCACAACCACCATACAGCCAGCGTATGCCTGCATGTGTTGCCTTCTTTTAGGTTTGCTGAAATTAAGCACACAATCCTAACAATGTTTTAAGATTAAACGGCCACTTTGATTCTACATGTCTTTCTTGGTATGCAAGTGCACCCAGGATTCTTAAAAATAAGCTGCAGACATCACAAAATAAACTTGTGATGTCTGCAGCTTAGGATTGGTCCTTAAACTTCCATTTAGGACACATTTTCTTCCAGCTAACTTTATCAGGGTGAGGGTGGAAAAGCGAGTGTCACATCTTAAAATGTGTCTAACTTACAGTATTGTCAATAATATTCTTACAAGGTACTTGTGCAACTATTTGACCAAATAAGGGAATACCACAAATACACCACAAGAGGGAGATCAATTGCCATCATAAATGAACAGTAAAATGTATGATGAAGTATCTATAATGTATTAATCTTAATTATATTTTATGAATTTTCTTTCTTACATTTTTGTATTTTATTATTATTATTATTATTATTATTATTATTTATTAATAATAATAAAAAAATTGCAGTAAAGTAAATTTTGGTAAAAATTGTCTAACTGAACATGTATATGGACTAAGAACTGCTGTATAATGTATTGGTATTGACATTTGTATTTTTAAATGAAATTATGTTTTAACATGTTTGTAACTTACCCTTTACCATCTTAAAAAGAACCACAATTGAAATAAACCATTAGGCTTTATTTTGTCTATCTTTTTATGTTTTAATTGTAGTTGGGGCATCTCTTGTTAGAGGTGCCACTATTATTTTAAAAATCTATAAAGAAAGAAATTAAATAAATCAATCAATCAACCCTGACCCCACGCAATTAATTTCTGGACTTCTTCAATGAAAAAATCTAAACCTCCATCTACAGTCACACTCCACCCCTGCTGAGAACCTGTCCTGGATGAACACATTCTACCTCCTGCCTCTCTAACTTCATTCCATTCTAACTTCATCCTTCAACCTGCCAACTTGATCCCATACCCAGTAGCCTCATCAAAACATGCCTTCTTTACATCTCTCGCATGCTTTGTACTTTGTACACCCCACCCTGAAAATTGCAGCTGTGACCCCCACACCAACTCTCCAACCTTCCCTTCCTCTCCAAAACACTGGAGAGGTTGGTGGCCTCTCAACTTCTAAAATCACCTAAACTCCAATAACCTACTCAAACCATTTCAATCTGGATTCCGTCCCAAACACACTACTGAAACAGCTCTAGTCAAAATCACTAATTACCTCCTCCGTGCAGCTGACTACGGCCTCCTATCCATCCTCATCCTTTTTGACCTGACTGCAGCCTCATAAATAAAAATGTGCTGCAGTCTCACTGGCTGTCCTTCAAAGCTCGGTACTGGGTCGTCTGCTATTTTTTATATACCTCCTACCTTTGGGCACGATCATGCGACACCACAACGTTGACTTTCACTGCTACTCTGACGAAAACCAGCTCTACATCTCAACCAAACCAACATCATCTCTCCCCCTATCTCCCTCATTAACTGCCTTCAGGTCATTCAGAGCTGGATGACTCCTAATGCTCTCAAACTCAACAACAGCAAGACAGAGGTCCTGCACATTGGCTCGAAATCCACTTTCTCCACACAAGACAACCCCAACCTTAACATTGCCGGTCTTCCAATATCACTGTCAATAACCATGAAAAGTATTGGTATCACATTTCATAACTCTCTCTCATTCAAATCACACATTAAACAATCACCAGGGCATCCTTGTTTCACCTCTGAAACATGTCTAGACTCCATCCTTCGCTTTCATACCCAAGCACCAAAACCATCATCCATGCCTTTGCCACTTCCCATCTGGATTACTGCCAAATTCACCAATCGCCTCCAACTACTTCAGAACTCTGCTACCAGAATCCTCACATACACAAGGACAAAGATAAACATCACTCCAATTTGGATTCAACTTCGTTGGCTTCCTGTACAATTCCGTATCAAATCCAATACTCTCCTCCTTACATACAAGGCCCTCCACAATCTGGCTCACTGCTACCTCTTTGACCTTCTCCTGCCTATGACAATTGACCCTTTGTTACGCTGTCACTTAACTCCCTTGCCCTCCCAACAAGCATGTATTAATATTTTGTTTATTTTATATATATTTCCCAGATCTTTCTAGTTTGGGTGTGCCTGGTTTATAGAATGTATATTATGCCTTGGTCAAATGTTTATTACTATATGTCCCAGCTGTATGTCTGTTTTATATCTACAAATATTTGCCTTTTTGCAATGTAAGATGTCCTTGAGTGTTTTGAAAGGTGTCTACCGATAAGCGCTTTGTGAGGTTTGAAATGTAATTTTCTTTATTATATATGTCTAAACTTGTTTTTACAAATCCTGGCTTTATAAACCAATATTCTTCATACCGACCGGTTCAAATCACTAATCAAAAGCTACCTTATTCATGCAGGTTTTTAATGTGTGATTAATTACGTTTAATGGAAAGGAAATTAAGGAACAGCATCCATATCAAAGGTTCATGCATATTTTATTCAAGAGTAAAAAAAGTGGATGTTCCCATGGGTCATGCTTGCAGTGTTGGTGACTGGGGAGTTAAAACAGAGAGCTAGAGAGAAAAATAGAACGGAGGAGAGAAAGGACCATGGCACTGGGTCGTCCTAGGTGGGCAGTGCGGATGAGTGCCATTGGGGGGAAGGGGTGGGGAACCAGACGCACAACAAGGTCAACCAAGGAGCAACAGAACATTTAGAGCAACCAGGAGAGAGAGAGAGAGAGAGAGAGAGAGCACTTAAATATTAGAAATAATGTCCATAATATATAATCATAATTATAAATATCAGATACGGAGTAATCATCAAGAATTATGATCAGGCTGAGATTAAAAGGTTGAGGTTAAAATGTTTCTTGCTGTGTTTGGCTTTGAACAGCATAATTTTAACCATGCAATCATGCTTTGGCTGCCTAAATGTATGTGCCTCTGTATATAATATGGCCATTCCGCAATGCTAGTTTTATATATCTAATATCATTATATTTAAAAACAACTCCTGTACATCGACAAAGAAGCGAAGAGAAACATGAGCAGACACTTTGAATAGAAGCGTATTCTGTCATTCTGTACAGCGTCGAAAGAAATTATAAATGCATCCAATGAAAGTCGAGAAATGTGAAAAGAAAAGAAAATATAGCACAAAATTATTACAAAAACAAAATAAATAACCAATATGATTATGTACAAAATTAATAATTGATTATTCCTCCGTTCATTTATATAAGCCAGAAAAACAAGACCAAAAAAAAGTGAAACACTGAGCACAAATATGATTTTCACATTATCAAATAACTTAACTGCATGCACTGATGCGTAAATATAAATGCTTTACAAAGATTCTTTTTTTCTCAGTTCTTGTTGTCTTGGCTGCGGCCTTCACCATAATAGTCAGCTTTTTCTTTGTAAAATATCCTTTTCTGCTCTGGGACCACAGACACTGGTATATTTATGTTCCAGAACATATTTTCAGCACACAGGAAGAAAACCCAAAAACTACAAACTGGGCCCAGAAAACTGGGCCCAGTTTGAAAATAAAGAACTTTCAAAACACTGTCACTGGTCTGCTAGCTGACCATTGACAGGGAATTTAAGTTTGAGTTCTTGTAAGATGGGTGCGTTTTATCGCTACAAAAGCTAAGGCTCAGTTCAGTCGGTGTTTGAGAGCATAATTTGCGAAGTCTCCTTTCATTTTATCTGGAAGGACGTCTTCATGAATGAAAACACAAGTCTAACTTCAACTGAAATGTGTGTATGCAAACAAATCGCCACAGCAGTGACATTATAAAATGTACCTCATAGTGACAGTAGATGCTAACAGTAATAGGAAATGCATTAGCAGGAAATGTTAATGCCCCACACTGACTACAAGACTGCAATATTAATACCCAACCCAGACACAACACACTCCACACACACCCACTTCATGCTAACACCATCACAATTGTGATTCCTAATATTCACATCAAATGGTAGCTGATGTTTTGCATTTTGAGTACATTTGTAGTTTTGTTCCTGCCGCACAGGGATTTGTAGTCTTTATATTCCTATAAAAGGCCATTCAGTTCAGTTAAAGACTTGACCTTTGATTGTATAGTTAATTTATGTTTGCCTTGCACACACCTTGGGGCAAAAGGGAAAAAGGGTAGATGTTTGTGTGTGTGTTTGTATATGAATCTATGGGCATTGTGCATGTGTCTCTGACCCCATTCTCTGGGCGTGTTTTGACTGTGTGCATACAGTATGCCTATGCACACATATCTATATATTGTGTGTGTGTTGTAGCTGATGTATTGTAGCTGTATGGGTCACGGTATGCGAGAGCAGGTGTGTATCACTGGATATTGCTGTTGCTGTCTGTTCCATTAACCTCCCCCATATTCATGCGTCCCATGGACAAGCCCACGCTGTTGACCACTTCGCGTCGCGGTGGCATACGTTCATTGATGCGGTCCAAGCCCTTGGCCTCCTCGAAGCTGCTAATTCGATGTTGTGGAGAGAATCCTCGGATCGCTGTAGAGACACACAAACACCCACGTACACACACACACACACAGTAAAAATCCAACAACTTCTTGGGTGTCCTGCCAACTAAAGTGGACTAGGGAGGTATTTCACAAATCTCACTTATAAGTGACATTTATTTGCCATAGCCTGACATAAGTCTCTATTCAAACCATTTCCACATGCCAGCTACAGATGATGCCAGCTTTGTCAATAGTTATTTCCTCCTAGACTGGTCGGGAGTATGGATGGATTATACTGTAACTGTATGACATTCATTCATGGGAGACTCCCCTCAGTAGCATGATATACCCAGACACAATTCTCACTTCATGAATATGGTCTGGCCATGCTCCATTGGCAAGTGTTTACAGTCGTTGCCCCCCTAATGGGCATCCAATATCTTTCAAATGTACCAATCGGCATTGCTACAACTGTTTTGATCACTTCATCTCATAGACTTATGAATAGATCACAGGGAGGAAAATGGAGTATCGATCTTACAAAGTATTTGCTTCAGTGAAGCACGAGATTCTAAGAGAGAATTGCCATATCGTTAAGGTGTCTCTTTTGCCGCATGTGCAGTACAAACAGAATATGATGTTTCAACCTGCGACATTGGAGTTCCCGACCTCAAGACTTGTGCATGTGCGGTGTAGTACAACATAAAATAACAGGATTTTTTGTTTTAGACTGTACTGTTATAATTATAGGCATGTTTTGTTTAATATTTAGCATTTACACTAAAAGTAGGATCGGTGTTGTGCTCACTAACCGCTTGTTGCTCGTGCACGAGAAATGCACGAGCAGCAGCAGGCACAAGCATAGGACTATGTCGCATGATTATTACCTCATGACAAATTATCGTCCAAACTAGCTTTATTGACATTGTTAGAAAGCATCTATGTACATAATCACCAAGAGAATATTCTGAAGCACCATATGAGCCAAGTGTGGCATCTTTTTTTAGCGGATCAGTAAAACCGATAACAATTTATGATTTATGAAATGTATGTATTGCAGTTGATTCTTCCGGCTGCAGTACCACTTGTCACCACAAGCTTAGTTTTGAAACACGTTTGACTTCAACATCAGTTCACTAATGTTGCATTCACATAGAACACGGTAGACGGCAAACCGGTAGATGGCAAACACTTTCTGGACAGCATGGCATAACAATCCAAAGGAATGGCAGTTGCTATGGTGATGGCATTATTTACAAATAATTGAATAAATATATATTAAATACAATTATTTAGTGGCACATTTTATATGCAATTATTTTTTGTATTGTACAGTATCTATACTAGATACTATAGTACTATTATTGTATCCATCCATTCATCCACCTAGTCCTGGGTCTTCCCCGAGGCCTCCTCCCAGCTGGATGTGCCTGGAACACCTCCCTAGGGAGGTGCCCAGGGGCATCCTTACCAGATTCCCGTACCACCTCAACTATTATTGTATCTATATACTAAATACAGTCTGAGGCCATAGTTCTCAGCAGGAAACCGATGGAGTGCCTACTCCGGGTAGGGAATGAGTCCTTACCCCAAGTGAAGGAGTTCAAGTACCTCGGGGTCTTGTTCGCGAGTGAGGGAACATTGGAGCGGGAGATTGGCCGGAGAATCGGAGCAGCGGGAGCGGTATTACAATCACTTTACCGCACCAACGAAAAGAGAGCTGAGCCGGAAAAGCAGCAGATCCCCAGATTTACAGCCCAGCTTTGTGTTTTTAAACACAACTGGACCATGATCGTGGATCATTCAGGTATGGTTTGCTTTGAGCCGAACAGCATTACAAAGGTTATCATTCACACTGTGGGAGTAGCTATTTCAAAAGACAATCAGAAACCTGAGGTAGAACTCACTATAGTCAAGGGAGAAGTGTCCATTTAAAGACGGTGTGGTCGCAGCTGGCCAGAATCAGATTGATTGAAACAGATTGATTGCATGTAAAGACAGAGAGCTTACATACGAGACTTGGATCAACAAAGCACAAAACGGTGACATAATGGACACAAGGCAATAGCACCCTCAACCACCACCATCACTAGAAATAGACATGGGAGGGCTTGGGTTGAACATATGCTTTCAGAAAATAATTTGTGGTCTATATCAGTGCATGTGTGTGTGGGTGGCTCTGAGGAGTGAAATGACAATGCGAATGAGTCTCATTTCTAATGTTAAATTAGATGAGCTCAATCCATTTTGAGTAAATCAAATCAAATCTGTGAGCTGAGAGCCATGCAGCACCTGCACACATGCGTGCGCACACACACACACACACACACACAGTGAAATTAGTGTGCTATTACCTTCAGTATCTTGAACTGTCTCGATGGCTTCAATGGCCTCAATGGTAGCTGAAGGATGGGCCAATAGAAAAGGCAAGAAAGAAGGAAAGACAAAAAAGGATAGGACAGAGTAAGAAAGGATGAAGGAATAGAAAGGGAGGAATGCAGAGAGAGAGAGAGGGAAGAGTGAGCGTGTTACACATGCGCGGGTGGCCCTTAGAGCAGCACTAATGCTGTGACCCACTATTAGCATGTTTCAGAGCTAGTGTTAGCTTTCACACACACACACGTTTCACACTCTCTGTGTCTTGCTGTCTGTTACTCTTACTATCTGTCTCTGCCGCACACACATACACACACACACACACACACACACGTCCCAGCAGGCAGTTAGTACTATCAGCGCGGTGCAGTGGAGAAAAGATGAACTGGACAGGAGGATGAGGGAAAATAATTCTGCGAGTGAGTGCTGGGCATTACCGGACGGCCTGGTCCAAAACAAAATGTTGTAGGTGTTTTGTGTGTGTGTGTGTGTGTGTGTGCATGCGTGCATGCATGCTCAAATAATTAATAAGGTGTGTGATGGTGTGTGTGTATGCTTGACACACTAATAAAGTGTGTGCCTATTGCTTACCACTCTGCAGGGTCTGTTTGCCACCAGAGAGCACTCCACTAGGCAGCATGCCTGTAGGGGTTAACCCTTTCAGGGTTAGTACATTCTCGCTCTCCTCTCTGAAAGACAGATAGAGCGCAGGAGATTTGAAGCCCATCCATCATCTTAACCACTTCTCCAATATGGTCACGGTTGCAAACAGGTCATAAGAGCAGCCCAGGTATCGCTGTCCTCGATCCCCAGGCCGGCTGGGAGATCTAATCCCTCCAGCGTGTCCTAGGTCGGCCGCAGGGTCTCTCCCAGTTGGACGTGCCTGGTACACCTCCCTGGGGATGTGACCAGGGAGGATGGAAATGATAAAATCCCCAAAACACCTCTTTAAAAGTGCTGTGTTGGTTTATTTGTTTCCATTCAGACTGTATGTTGTTAAACTGTGGCTGTGTGAGGATGTGTGGCTACTTAAATGAAAATGTGTTGTTCATACACATTTTACACACAGGCTAGAGGTACATTTCAAATCCCCACAAGCATGAAGATGTGAACGTCTTTCCCATGTGTTGTTCATAGATGGGAAAGATGTTCCACATCTTCATGCTTGTGGGGATTTGAAATGTACCTCTAGCCTGCCTCTCTTTTATGCTGCTGTGTGAGTATGGAGAAGGGGGTCTCAGCTCCTCTCTGTCACTGTGTTGTATCGGGCGGTGTGTGTGGTGAGTGCAACGCAGACCGACGAAGACACAGGGTCCTATGTTTCCTACGAATCGTTTGCCCTCCCTTTATTTTAACAAAAGGCATAGACTACATTTGATAATGCAAGCACTAGGCTACGAGATTGTGGTGTAAGTGTTGTGCTATGCTGTTTATTATCTGTCAGTAATAGTCCTGCAATTTCCTCATTCATGTTTCCTTCTCGGGGGTCCGCGCAGACTCAGAAGGTATCTGAGAGGGCGTCCTCAATTGTGCATGCGCCTGTGCGTGGAGCATGTGCCCGTGCCTGGAGCACCCTCAAGCACGACAACAATATATTAATTAGCTTGTCGTTAGACGACTCCAAGTCACTATTCCACGTCTTGGTGTAGTTCTAACTTAATATAATTTGACTACACAAATTCATATAGACTTTAACTTAGTTACACTTTGCAAAGTCTATTCCACTCACTGTTCAGAACAAGTGTTTATGGAGATGCTTCACAATATAGACCTTAATCAGACCTTAATCTGTAAAATATGTACCTGTTCACAAACATGCTGTAAACAGTAGCTGGATTAACATGGACACTTTTTTGTCTTTCCTTAATGAAATCTTTCAGATTGACGGTTTCGAGTTACCTGTTTACATGGGTTGTCACCTAATCGGGTCTGGTGTTTACATGCGTTGTCATAATTTATTGGAATTTATGTTAAACATGCACACATTAGCTAGCTCGTAATGTAACGTGTACTGCAAGCAAATGGTAAAACCAGCTATCTTCTAGTTGTAGGTACGTCGGAGAGAGGCTATTTGTGTGACTGGTGGAGAAATGTACGGCTCCAGATGTCACTGTACTAACTCCCTTTCACTTATTTGCACGTGTCGCAGTTGATTTGTCCAGACTTTGTTCTGTTCTTAGAATACATTCATTGTACAGTGGCTGTGCAGAATAGTTTACAGGCATCACACAAAACGTAAGACAGATCATGCACATTAGAATGCAAACAGGAAGTAGGGCTGGACTATTAACCAAAAAGTAATCGAAACAAAAATTCAGAACATCTATCCGACGTAATTTTCCTATGTTATTTTTAGATAAAAAAAAATCCTGTTCAACCAAGCGCGACGTAAATAATAAGACGCTTGTTTTCCAGATAAGCCTATTTGTCGGGACCCGAACACTCGTGACAATCCCAGGCACATCAATAAAAGGAGCAGCATCTACTGAGAAACGCTGCTGTTATTACTGTCTACAATTAGTATGTGAAGTAGAGAAAAGGAAATTCCAAATGCATGAGTAAATATTAACATAGCTGCCTAGTACTACAGGATAATACAGCAGGGTAAGTCACATTTTGCCTGTTAATATATTTTTCTTTATGTTGATAATTATGACTCCATGTATCTTAACTTTTTTAATGTTTTACCCCATTGCTAGCAACACTTAAGTATCATGATTTTACAAATAGTACGTTTTTACAAAAGCTGCTGTTAATACTAACGTGTGTGTATTCCTTATTTATAGTTCCATGGTGTATTCACGTAACTCCGCCCTGCCTGTCTAGTCAGCTGAATGGAAGCAGCATATGGAGCAGAACTCAAACAAAAGCAAAACAAATGCAAATTTAGGCAATTTTAGGTCAAATCGTGCAGCCCTACCAGGAAGTAATCGGGTTTAACAGTTTAAATGGTAGAATTCTCCTTACAATCGGGTGATGGCTACTACCTCTTTGCTTTGGATTGAAATTTCGATCGGGTTTACCGTTTCTCTTCCGATCATGGTGTTTGTATGGAGCATTTTATTTTGGGTTGGGCTTGTAACACGATTCCAAGCGGAATAATACAGTCCATGTATACGCAGCTACTGTAAGGGTGATTGACATTGTGTAGGCCTGATAGGTGGGTGAAAAATGCACGACAAGATGCTCAACAATCAAAGCTTTTTAGATTTATATAATTGAAAACGTATTACATAATATTATTATCTGTATACAGTATATGTACATGTATACATTCAAACACTTGGCCAGGGTAATTACGTTTTCATGGGTTTATCCAAACACTTACATTTTCTGCTGTTAGAAATAGCCTACATTTTAATGAAGAAATTCCTGAATTTTCAGAAGCAAAGACACTAGAAGCAATAGACACTAGAAGCAAACACTAAATTGAGCAATTAAGTTAGAAATCAGTCTAATAGGTACTGGAGCATTGTTGCTCTGCACAAAGAAAGAGATGCAAACAAACACAATGATCTACTCACCGTAGAACCGAGAACATTTTGGCCATCTTCCCAATGGCTCGGATCTTGTTTTTAATCACCTCTTTTCTAGCTGCGGCTGCATTGGCTTGAAGAGAAAAAAAAAAAGAAATCTAATTTCTTTAAAAAACATATTGATACTCACAAGTTTACACTTTGGGACTAGTATTTTGATAATTTAACATTTAAATAGTCAGTTCAATCATTATTGTTTTAATCATTATTCATCTGATTAATGATTAAAGGTTGATGAAAGGTAAACTCAATGGTTGTGTTATTATGCCAGCAGATCTGCAATGTGTTTATTATGCATTGCCAGTCACCACTTTCTAAGCCCAGTATGTCTTAAGCCTCCTAAAGCCTGCTCACCATCAAAGATCTCATCTCCATCGTTCATGAGCTCGTCATCAGAGCAGATACTCAGAACGTTGACCAGCATCTCTGTCACTGCAACAGAAGGTTTAGAGTGTTTACAGATAACCACCACACACCATAGATGTAGTGAATTTTGAAACCTCCCCTCTGAGACGTCTCTGAGACCTCTGTGAACCTGAACAGCTCAAGTCCATAATTTCTCGTGTTCAACAAACACCATCACCAAGAGTAAAGCAATCCATCCCTTCAGGATATTTGCAAGCAGTCTGTCATTAGACAAGCTCAGAAAATAGATTCTGACCATCTCCTTTAACATTCGTCTTGGGTGATCTGATCACAAGTTATCGCATTTTTGTGTCAGGTGTAAACAGGGCCATATCAATCTGTCTGTCTATTCCTACACACCATTCTGATTTTTCCATGAACTGAAATGCAAAAGAAGGCCATTTTTGTTGCTACATGCTAATATAACGATTGGGCCAGAAATAAAAAAGTATATGTATATATATGTAACGGTGGCCAGCAGGTAGCTGTGCGGTGTTAATCCTCACTCTCCGACACCTCATAGGACGCTCTGGCGA
>JAODUH010000589.1:0-13523 GCA_027564835.1 Typhlichthys subterraneus | reverse complement strand
GAGAGAGAGAGGGAGAGAGAGAGAGCGAGAGGGAGAGAGAGAGAGGGAGAGAGAGCGAGAGAGAGGGAGAGAGAGAGAGGGTGAGAGAGCGAGAGAGAGAGAGACAGAGAGAGAGAGAGGGAGAGAGAGCTAGAGAGAGAGAGAGAGGGAGAGAGAGGGGGAGAGCTAGAGAGAGAGAGAGAGAGAGAGAGAGACAGAGGGAGAGATAGAGAGAGAGAGAGAGCTAGAGAGCGAGAGAGAGAGAGCTAGAGAGAGAGAGCTAGAGAGAGAGAGAGAGAGCTAGAGAGAGAGAGACAGAGGGAGAGAGAGAGAGAGAGAGAGGGAGAGAGAGAACACATTTTTTAAACGTATCTTCAAGTCATCAATATTTATTCATCCATGTTTGATAAATGTTACTTAAAAATGTGTGTGGTAGAGTGAGCTCTTGACATGCTTAGTTCCCTGCTACAATGGGACCTATTATAAGAGCTATATATTACACAGTTGTTGTCAAAGTTAAGAGATCCAAGGTGCAATGACATTGTTGACTGGGTGCTGGATATTCATATATTATAACACTGAGATATTGGAATCAAATTCATGTGCAATTAAAAAAAATACATTGTATAAATATGCTGTATATCTCTCTCTCTATATATATACAATATACTATAGTAAATATAAATAAATATTAAAGTAAAAGTAAATATTCTTTTTTTATATTTGCATTTTATTATTACTTTTTCTTTCTTTTATATATTCATTTGAAATGCATTTGAGCTCATATCAAATAACTCCGTCCACCTCAATAGAACGTACACGTTCAGGTACCCCAGCCCTACACCCAGCCCTACACTAAAGGCAGGTGTTAGTCAATGTGCGCGTGACCTTGCATAAACACTTGCCATAAAAGTTAACAGAGGATTTGAAGTGCTCCAGTGCCTTCGGGACTTGGCTGATGACCTGCCCAGATCGGGACACGTCTAGTGAGGCCAGCTGCTGCTATGTAGCCAGTAGCTGGCCGGCCAAACCACCAGGCCCGGCAACTATGACGCAGTCTGAACTAGAACCTATATACAAAAGAGTGCCTTCATCTCCGCTGGAGGTTTTTGCACGCTCTTTCTGTATGTGGAAGTCAGCTGTCGGCACGGCAACGTCTGTGGAGCCCTTTCTGTTGGACTGGAGGTATAAGCTGTTTTCCACACGTTTCTGCCCCCCTCATTGGTCCTGCTGATAATGTAGCTACAGTATACAGTACGGGGAGTCATGTTGGGCAGGGATGAAAATCACTAACGGATGTAAGGTGATGTGATCTTCTGAACTAATCTTATCCTCGGATACACAAGCCCCCAAAGCTTTGAATAAATCAAGAGGCCAAGCTCAGCCAGGCTCTTCCATTCTGTCCGGTTTGATTCTCTTTACTCCGTCCAAGTTACCACATGTGCCCGATATATCACTTGGACTGTATCACCTTCTCCCTTTGTTTATCTTCTCCTAGGACGGCCATGTGGAATCCTCATCTTCTCCGCTCTCCCCTTCTGTCCAGGGTTTTTACAAGCGACCGGTTACTGGGCCTAATGGTTTGCAGCAGTGGAGCATGATATCTTGAATGTAACAATCAAAGAGGCATGCAAGATGTTGGTATTTCCTCTGGCTCACAGCTGTGCCGGGGATTCCAGATTCAGAAGCCGTAATCTAAGTTAAAGACAATAAAAAGCCCTACTTCAAAGGCAGGAACGTCGCACTGACATGTATCACTACGTCACCGGGTTGCTAAAGAGGACTTGTAATTATTTAATTAAAGCTGCGTCGGATCACTTTTCTTGGGGTAAATTGTTAACTTTTAATTGCTAATAAAAGTAGAAATGCCCAGCTAGTGAAATATTGTATGCCTAGGGAAATACTGTAGCTACTTTGGCTCAGTAAAAATAACTGCTATGGTAACGCACACTTTCTGCCTGAAGTGAAAAAATAATTTAGATGAAAAATCTATTGGAAGTGAAAATAATATTTGAGTATGCCTGTTGTTGATGTAGCCATGTGACTATTCCAAGTTTAATGTGCTTGAAATTGCCAAATTAGTCTTGCCAAAGTGACGGACTGAAAATAACGGCAGAATGTTTAGGTCACCTTATATGTCGGTGTCATTGGATAGCTGTGGGAATCCTCTCACCTGTGCCAGGGACCAATAAGGATTGACGAAATAGATCTGTTGAGGGGGGAAAGATCGCTACATCATTCCTGTCAGCCAATCGTTCAGCTCCAATTGAGCTGAAGCGTGTATTTTGTCATGGTTACAGAAGCACTCTCTCCATGTCATTGCGAAACCTCTGTATATCACTGAGGTGAGTGTGACTCTGTGCCAGACCAGACAGATGCAGAAATATGCTTTAGTTTATGAGTTCCAATGTTCTGTCTGCAGGAAAGCACTGCACTGTGTAAAGCCTGGAGACATAGTACTCATGCATTGTAAGATAATGTCCAAACATAACACAAGTGTAATTCAAAAGATTGGCATAAATACAAGCGGGATTTATTTTACCCATCTCTGTCTTTATATTCTCTAGTTTTAGAATATTACTTATTACACAAGATATTCCATCAATCAAATCACCTAAAGTACAAGATGAAATGAGAACGCTCACAAGAGCAAAGCTATAATGCAACCTAAGGAAATCAAATGTTTGCTGTGCTTGAAATGAGTCCCTGCTAGCCCACTATCTACATGATGTAAAACATACTGCTTGTAGCCTACACTAACTGCTCTCAGTGGTTGGTCGCGCCTTGCATGGCAGCAAACACCATCGGCGTATGAATGTGTGTGAATGGGTGTGTGTGAGGCAATACTGTACAGCGCTTTGAGTGGCCGGAAGGTTAGAAAAGCGCTGTGTAAATGCAGTACCATTTTACCATTTTACCATTTACACTAATGTAAATGTGAGGCCAAAGCAACAGCAACTGAGGTGGAGGATGAGATCAGTTGATGGGCAATGTGTCAAATATTGACCTCCTGTAATAGCCACATTGTCTTTGATAAAATATGAATAGTAATAAAACACACTTATGCAAATACATTGTTAGCATCCCACCATCCTATGAGACTCGAGCTACTTGTGTATCATGGAGGCTAAACTCCAAATACGTCTCTTATTTCAAACTGTTTCTGGAGCATCTCTAGCTTCTCCTCTGCTCGAATGAGAATGTGCAGAACGTGTGGGTTCAACCCGACCGCTGGGACTTGTACAGCACCACCACAAAGATGCTTGAGCCTGCATGCAGTGTTTTGCAGCATATACACTCTTGTTTATGGCAAAACACAAGTAGATTATGTGAACCAGGGTGCCACGAATTAGAGGAAAGGCAATGTAGGGGTTTTCCATGAACTTGGCTACTTTAAGCATTGTTTCCACAAGACAAGCGTTGCTTGTTACAATGGAAAAACAGCACGGTGTGTCTGTATTGCAAGCACCATGTGTCATATTAAATGAGACCATTGTGCCCGGATGGTGGCATACAAAACAGGCCATGTCGCCTATTTGGCTTACCCCACTTTTAGGCCCAAACGAATGTTTGTTCCAAAACATTTGATTTTATCCTTTAAAAATACATTATTTTGATGAACTGGAATTGGGTACTGTATCTTCATTGTGTAATCTGAGAAACTTTCTTTTTGACTTGTCGCTCTGTTCCACAGGTTAGCATAACACTCGTTAGCACTTTAGCAGATTTCTTCTAATGTAAAGTGCGTTACAAATAAAATGTATTATTATTATTATAACTGCACGGTTCAACGTAATCTGGCCTCGTGTGTAACCCATAGACCACGTATGTCAAACTCAAGGCCTAATGGAAAATATCATGTCTATTATAACTGGTTATGATGTTGTTGATATTGAAATTGAAAGAAATGGCCACACAAAAAGTTGGCACAGAAAACAGGGGCTTTTAATGTGGGTATGGTGAGTAGCCTTGGTTTTCGCGGTAAACCAGTTAATCAATAGTTAATTTGTCACTCACTGTGATTATTTGACACCCATGCCATAGACTATATATAAATAAACTGAAGAACGTGTTTGAAGCTCAAGCTGTGATGACATCTGGCCGTCTCCATCTTTGCAATACCTGACTCTGCCTGTACCTCCCTGCTATCCATACTGACACGTACAGTATATACATATACACCCCCCCCGTACAGTTGTTGAAACTAGATGTAGAGACCAACATTGTTTTTTTTATTAAACCAGGCTGTAAACATGTTAGTTTGTGCTGTAATTTCAGACATTTTAACATGGTTGTCTATGGAGATTGACTTCCTTTTGGAGCCAGCCTCATGTGGCCAATAGAGGTACTGCAGATTTCGACAATTCCGCGTTGTATTAATTTCTCAGCACCGGAGATTCCTGCTTGGTGTTACCAAGAAGCCTGTGTCCGGCAACCACAGGTTCTCGTAAGGTGTTGGTGTTATATGGGGGAAAGGAGCAATAGGGTTAGGGTGCAATGGAGTCCCGCCATTGCACCCTAACTTGTAGGGTCTTGTAGAGCAGACCCTCTACAAGACCCGCTAAAACCCAATGGGCTCTAGCGTGCGCCCACAGATCGTCCATGAGGTGACGGAGAGTGAGATTTGCGTAACTTTGCTACGCAGCGCTGCTGGCTGGCCACCGTCACGCGGACCCTTGCTCAAAGGCAGAGTCACGTTCAATCAGTGTGTTCCGGCCCTGACGGTGCCCGGCTGTATCGTGTCCATTGGGGCTGCATGCTCGCACCCCTGTTCATTTCAACTGGAGAACATGTGGAACCGCTATAGGTCACAGTGATTGACAGCTTACACATACTCAGCCCAGATTTGAATACGAAATATGAGCACGAAATAGCGAAACATTGTTCATGAACGAGCCAACCAAGCCTATAATGTATATCATTTAGCCATTCGAAAGACCACAAAAGGCATCTAGTTAGCTTATTTCATCTTTCATTAGAGTGTATTCTCACAAAGTAAAACAACGGTCTGGGTCAGTAACCCCAAATGGGAATAACATTTTTGAATTAAAATATTCAGAAAATACTGTTAAATACTGTTAATTAAATGTGCATTTGGAAACAATTGTTTCTAACTTATATTTATATGTGACACTATAAAAAGTGATGCTTTATTTCCATGTGCGTGAGAGAGCTTCTTTGTGAGGGTCGTCGCTCCAGATAAAAGGTTGCCGCCTGCCACCTCTCGATGGAGTGGCTCCAGTATGCCTCCTGCGGTGGTCAATGGGGCTGTCCTGTAGCGCTAATGTGAACCAGCTCCACGGCAGAGCCCTGCAGAGTAACTTAAGACACCTCCGTCCCTCATTTCCAGCTTGCGGTTCGGTCCCAGAACAGCCAACCATTTCCCCCCTCCCAGTGATCTGACACAAGTCACGGCTTGGTCATGTCTTCAGCGTCTGCCTCACTCCTGGCTCTCTCACAGGTTTTACATGAAGTGTGATGGCGGCTTGGGTTTCACCTAGGCACACGCAGAAAGGTAGTTACTGGAGCCTCGCGGCTCCGAGTAAAGATCTTGGACATAATGTCAGATCTCCGAGGGTAATCGTCAAATTCAATCGTCAAACTTCCTCAATCTGCTATAAAGATGGATTAATAAAAATTTCAAACGCCCCCTCGTCTTAAAAATGGCCACATTGTGAGCCCCCGGTAAAGTGTTCAAAATTGGCAAAACTGGCAAGACAATTTTATTAAAGAGGGAAAGTCAAGCTGGAACAAGACCACTGCAACTGCAAAAACACAGCTCTTAAACTCCAATACAGTTTTATGAGCCAATCGCATTTAATGACTTCCTAATTTTACAGGCCATCTCTCAGCAACAGATAAACTGGATATTAACACACCGTTTATGGCCGATGATGTCAGGATAAGAAACGAGCGAATCCTTTCTTGAAATAATGAAGTTAAATCAGAAGACAAACTAGCGAAGGGAATGTTATGTGGCTCTAATCACATGCCCAACCTCCAGATTCAGAGCGGAACCAGAATTAACTTTACTTTCCACCATGCCTATACCTCTTCTTGACCACAGCAGATGGGAAACGCATATGAAGCCGTTAAAATCTCAAGCAGGCCCATGCAAAGGGTCTTCCCGATGGTCCTCGGTCAGGACCTCAGAGGTGTCAGAAGGCCTGCTGGCACTTCTGAGGAGGCACGCCTGCTAAATAGATAAAACCTCTTCAGCCATTCAGTGTCTGTTACACCCGGCAGCCCACAGCCCGGTTACAGGCTAAAGGTTAAAATGCATGTAACACCTGTCTTGGTCAACACTAATTAGAACAAAGTTACTTTTGTTGCTGGGAAAACAAAGCAAAATATGTATCCTTTTCTACTTATTCTTCTTCTGCACTCAAACTGCAACCAAAACAGGGATAAAAAAGGACACTAGTTATTCAACTAACTTTCATTTTTAAATAATTTATCTTCTCTTTTGGAGAGAAGAAAATGACATTCATTGAAGGGTTACGCAAGAAGACACCTTGACTGTCTCTATACTATAATATTGAGTCCTCATGGTAACGCTTGCTGTAAAATAATCCATTCTTTACAGACTGGAAACAATTGACATTTTATCATCCTCCTTTCACTTCCATTGTTTCTCAAATGGATACTTCAAACCCACCAAACAGCTGAGTGTGAGCTCCACATATATACGGTAGAGTGTATTCTGGAGTTACCAGGGTCAGTTCATGGCCTTATCCAGGGCAGGAAGCCACAGAGTGCAGGGTTAAAATCAAGTTCAATTTGACCTTTTCACCAACGTGAGTGGAATGAAATATCATTCCTTACAATGGATATACATTTCTTACAGTTGTGCACACACGCACAGGCACACACGCGCGCACATACATGCACGCACTCACATGCACGCACACACACGTGCGTACGCACACTGGCACAATCTGTCTGCTTTCATACACAATTTATGGTGCAACACACAAGGGAACCTGAAACCACATTTACTGCCAACTGCAGTGGGGAATGAATGCACCCATTCGGTTCAGATACACTATTTGCTCAGTGCAGCCTTGGTTCCACGGGCCTCTGGATCCATCAATTACAGCAGTCAACAGGCCAAAGGAATATACAGTACGTATACATATGTGGATGATACAGCTCAGAGAGATCACCTTTGTTTATATAGTGTTCACTGTCATAGCTTGCTGTTGCAAGCTGCTGGTTGTTTATTTGTTTGTAGGTTTTGTTTTGGAAACAGGAAGGCAAATAAACAAATGTATTATGTGTAAATATGTGAAGGTCTGACATTGTGAATGTTTGGCTTTGAGGTTGGTTCAGTTTTGACTTTTCGGCGATGATCCAAAAAGAAACGAAATTGTGATTGATTCTAGATTAATTTCTGAAATAAATCAGCCCTTCACAATTACAAATAAGCAGCAATAAACCGTTTATTTTTCTGTTTAAAGTGATACAAGCCAGCTTCTGCTTATTGTGCAGTTTTGCTAGATTGAGATGTGCACTGGATACAAGTGTCAGAAGTATGTTTTGCTTTTCCATAAAGCTTGGCTTGTGGGTAACCACATCTTTAAACACCCAGGAGGGCTAAACTATCTAGTGTAGCAAAACGTGTAATGACATCTAAATCAATGAGTTTCAGTGACTGCTGTTGTTTTAACTTTCGCCTGCTTCTGGTTTTACTGCCAGACAGATTTTGGCTCTCCTCTTCCCTCTGCCGAGGCTTAGAATCCGCACCAAATGTTTCACATTACCCAGTGTGAAAACCCTCCTAGTCTTCAGTCTTTCCTTACAAGTCCATACATCCGTGGAAACCTGATATTTCATATTTCACTCTGGTTTGTGGATGTCATTGCAAGTGGACGCCAGTTCACATGCAATGTGCCCGATCGCTGCCTTTGATCAGCCTGACCACAACTAATTGGGGATGGAGAACAAATTTAAGAAATATCAGTAGATTTCATGGGAATTGTCAGTATTGCCTAAGCCTCATGGCTTTTCCATTAACATTAAGTATAGTCTGCAAAGTCTTGTGTAGTTTTAGGGAGATAGTTTCTTGGGGTAAATGCATTAATAAAGTATATAAGGTCTTCATAACTTTATACATTTTTGCAATGTTTGTTGTTGGATACAGAAGCAATGTTAATCAGTAATTTCATATTTTATGTTCATAATACTCACATTGATCACACAAGTGATCTTAAAAGGGAAAGTCTTCTGTCTTTCTTGTTAGTGGACTTATTGTGGCTTTCTCTAAGCTGTATTGTAGCACTGACAATCATTCCATGAGACACTGCCCCACAAACAACACATGGAACCATAACATTTACTTTGTACACCTTTAAAAGGGTTTTACGGTGACTCTGTCTAGTTTATAACAAGTGATCCCTATAATAAAGTGACCTGTTTCATACATCCTCCTTGACTTTGTTATAAATTGCATCTAGAAACATTATCCGTTAACCACAAAACCCACATATGGTTTTAAAAGCATTCACAATAGAGAGAGGAATTGTTCTGGCAAACAAAATTCATTCCATTGACCAAATATCAGGGAAAAGACGTAAAAATAAATTTAAAGCTGCATAAATGTTCCAAGTGTTTAAGAGTGGTCAAGCAATCCCAAGGGGCCTGTTGAGGAGGGTCTCTATTCCTTTGTACAGGATGTAACCTTGCAAGATGGGTTCGTTCAATCTCATGCTCTTGACAAACCTTCCCTTTCAATATCTGTTTCACCAGAGATCTTAGCAGAGATTAGCACAGTGGAAACAAAAAACCTCCTCTATTTGACAAAGCGGCGTCCACCCACCGATTTTTGCCGCACAAACATGTCAATAAGGAAAGGTATGTATCAGTCGTAGCAGTAGGTGACCTGTCAAGCTTCGGGGAGCTTTTCTAAAAAGGGCGGCTAATTTTCCGGTTAGGAGGGCGGGTTAGACATGGTCCCAACAGCAGGTGAATGGAATGAGGTCATGATGTGGTCAGGGGGGGGACTGTGTGTGTGTGTGTGTGTGTGTGTGTGTGTGTGTGTGTGTGGTGAAACCTGTCATCTGCTGCAGTGTTGTGCTGCTCTTCCTCTCGGGCGCTCAAGGTGTCGTTTCACGCCCGCAATCGTCAAAGCCTCATCTACTGTGGAATCTCCAGTGTGACAGCAGAATGGATGGGCTTGCCCGCGCTAGAGGAGGGCCATTGGGGGGGGGGGGGATAACTGGCTTAGGCTGGCCGCAACGCGTGCAGCACAGGGCTCAAGTGTACCGCCGGTGTTGTCTACCACGGACGTGACCACTTGCCGTTACGTGTTATCGATCCATTACATTAGCTTGTGGGTTTGGGAAGAATGAAAACATCCCTCAAATTAAAATCTGCGTCAAAATGTTTTTGCAAAGCAACTGGGAGGACATATCAGTGGAAAATACAGTATATTGTTGAATTAGCTATATTTGTGTATGTATCAGAGGGTCTAGTATCTCTGCAGAGCAGGCTCTTTGAACACTAGTGGCAGGGTTCACAGTGCCATTTTCAGGCAACGTAAGACATGCAGCAAATGCAGATAGCATCACCGCCGTAGCTCATCAATCTTGATGTAGCTGTCTGCTTTTAAGAGTTCCCCCTTGTCGATCCAGCCCACTGAATGCGCTTGCCTTTCATCAGTCGCCTACAGCCACGGATGCAATATGGGACACTTGCAGACTCTGCCGGGCGTCCAAAGCACTTGGCATGTTTTTGCAAGTTCTCAGTGAGATATTGTGTTTAGTGAGGTGTTAGCTTACACCCCTGCCCTTCCCACCAATTTGCTGTGTGGTGTAGAGGAGGCATAAATCTCCCAAAGTACCCGTTGGACAGAGATGTCCCCCAACTGCTGGGAGCAGTTCATAGAAAATGAATGAGTGCACCTCAGACTAGCCTAGTGGTTCTGCAACGGCTTGCCCCATGTGATCCCCTAAAAAGCAGTGATCCGTTGCTAAGGCCAGCAGTGGCGCAGTGGGTGGAGCATGTGTGGGCGACAGGTGATCCAGAAGTTGCTGGTGCAAACCCAGTTAGGTCCTGACGAAGTGTCTTTGAGCAAGACACCTAACCCTAACCAGAGGGCAGCTTGTATGGGTGAATGATAGGCAATGTTGTTGGCTGGTAGGTTGCACAGCGCTATGTAAAAGCAGTATGTTTACCATTTACTAGCTAACTAATTTCAGCATGTAGAGGAGGCATTGAACCACATCTAATAATAGCACATTTATTATGCTCTCTATTATTTATTAAAGGTACACTAATCTGTTTTATTGTGGCGTCCCCATATTTTGAAATACAACCAGCTTTAAAGGAGATTTAAACGTATTCAAGCAAACTAATAAGAAAACAAATGTATTAGTGATACTGTAATTCAAACGTTTATTTCACGTGTCTAAAAGCCTCTTGTGACCCTCTCCAGAGGTCGTGACGCACAGTTGGAAGCCCATAATGTGGCTTAAACATCCACCCCATGACAGGGAATGAGCCATGCTCGGCTATTGATAAGCCCTCACAGGCGTCTAATGGCTTCAGTGTTCAGGCTGCTATCCGATATGATTCATGTGTGAGTGTGTCGAGTAAGATCAGCAAGTGTGAAAAGTTCTCCGCTTGGCATTCTCCGTCGGTGTATCCAACAAGACGAATGTGCTTGATGAGTTCTTCAGTTTCCAGCTCTGAACCACCACCACCACCCTTCCATCCCCCACCCCCAACTTCCCTTCCATGCATTCGGTCTTCACACTGTTCCCACCTCAATCCACACTTTACAGGAGTCATGAGAAATGGCTCTATCACAAAATGACATTGTGTGGTTCTTATGAGCTAATGTGAAATAAAAGGAGGGGGGGGGGGGGGTGAAGGGGGAGATGAAGGGGGAGGAAGCGGAAGAAAGGAAAGGAAACACTGGTAATGGGTCATAAATTACACTATTTTACGGAACAATGCAATTTGATGCGGGTGTCAGCTGTTCAACGGCCATCGGTGAGAGCGGAGTCAGTTCCAGAAGAGCTCGAGCATTTTGTTCATACGAGTAAGGAGGACACTTAGTAGAAACAATTAGTCTCTGTGGACCAATAGGACTGGTGATAAAAGCGCTGCAGAGATGGGAAAGTCAGATGTTCTCTCGGACCGAAACGCCACGTCAGATTGACTCATTTGTGGCTCACGTTCAAATGCGTGTGCATCTCTATCTGGGCAGGGTGGTGCAGCTCCAAGGCAGGTCTCTGGTGTGTCGTCAAAACTACTGGCATCGCTCACTGGATTACTCAAGGCCATGTTCCCAGTACACTATGGGAAATGACATCCATCCCAGCAAACCAAGGCATTGGCGATTAGAAACTGTTACAGCTACATTTTGTGTGTGATGGGATGGGGAGCGCTTGTTTTATGTCTCACATGGCACCCCAGGGGTTTTAGGAGTGAGCAATTGACACACTACAGCTATTGCTTTTGGGTGAAGCATTCCTTTAAGACCTCCTGCTGGCTGTAATTACTAGAGCACAAAGAGGGAGGCATGTCCCACACTGGTTACAGCAGGAACACTCTGGTCCACTGTAGCTCCGCCCCTCACGGTAGCAACAGGACATCACAGGGCTCTAACAAGTGTAGCACCCCCCACTTCACCTTACCTTCCCATAGCAAGTGTAGCCCATCACATACCGCGGTTTAACAAGTATCCTTCCACGCTCACGCTGTAAGTCAAACCATATGGACACAGGGGTGGGGGCCTCTTGTTCCCGATAGAGGCGTAAGTCACGCTGAAATACCTCAGAACAACAACATGTTGCAGTACTATCATCACAGAGGTGCACTACACAAGCCAGGCAGTGAACAGCTACTGAATGCATTGAAAACAGGATACACACTGCCAAAGCATACAATGCATTCTGATATTATTGTTTTAGTAGATATACTGTAGTAAAATGTTTCTAAATTCCAAAATAAAATAAATTAAGATAAGATAAGATAAAATAAGTTAAGTTAAGTTAAGTTAAGATAAGTTACGTTAAGTGCATATTTATTAATCCCTGAAGGGAAATTCAGCCATCTGAAAGTCCTGTAATGATTTAGATGTTACTGTAAAGTAAACCTCTTGATCAAAGCGATGCGGTTAAGCCAATCTGTCACGTCCGAAGGTGGTAGTGAGGACCCAAGTGCAGGATATTGTTGGTATGATGGTTTAATGATGACCTGGTTTGCAGAACAGAACTCAAACCACAGACACAACTAGACAAAGGAATATAGACAAGTGATCCAGCACAGGGCAGACAGAAAACAGGGTATTTAACACATGAAGGGGTGATTACAAATTGGGGACAGGTGAGGCAAACACATGGAGCAGGGGAGACAGCGAGGACATCCACAGGTTGGGAGGGGAAGCGCAGGCAGAGAAACACATGGACAGCTCAGGAGACAGTCATGACACAATCAGCACTACGGTAATCTCATTGAAGTGGGTTAGGTGCTACGTTGTTTATGAAAGTTATGGAAGAGAAAATGAGTTATGCTTTGCAACGGCAAGCTGAAGGCTACAACAGGCGTCACCATTGACCGGCCCAGTAAAAGTCTATGCCTCTTTTCTCCTTCGACCGACACGCAAAACACTTTAGTTCTACACAGCGTGCGCTCGTAATGGTCAAGCACCTGGTCCTGGTGCTTCTAATGTGGGAATTTCAGGCTAATTCACCCTGGAATGTCAGATGTCTTCTCAAGATGACGCACCTGATACTAAAAAGCAGTTCACAAGAGCTTCAGTACAAGACAGATAGCTCCCCGAGGACGTTTGCTCGTCTTTCCATTCTGTGAGCTGAAATACCCACAACCCCCGCCTCTCCGGGTGCCTGTTGGTGTGTACACTTGACGAGCTCCCATCAAGTCATTTTTGTTTTCCATCTCATTTGTAAACGGAGAAGCCGTCCTAAGAAATCTCACTTTGTCGTGGCAATGAACACACAAGCACGCACACGCACGCACACACACACACACACACACACACACACACACACACACACACACACACACACAGGCACACAGGCTCAAATATCGGATGTATCATCCGATGAATATGATCGGATGAGACATCTCTGGCCCGGGACTGTATGTGTGTGTGTGTGTGTGTGTGTGTGTGACAGGCGGTGTCATAGCCTGCTGTCCACCCCAGTGTTAATCTTGATCCAGTCCATGTTTTGCTCTGTGTCTCTGTGCTGACTGTCTTATTAGTTTCACCTGCGTCTCGTGGTCATTGTCCAATGGCCAGTCTTTGTATTTAAGCCCTGGTGTGTCCTGTAGTCTTATACTGTCAGTCCTTTGTCAGGGGTATTCCTGCCTGTGAGCCCCTTGAATAAAAACCCTGAAACCTGCCTAAGTACAGTATGTGTCGTGCGTGTGGGTACACCCTGCCTGCTGAGTCTGGCTGGGGGGTGTACAGGGGGTGTACAGGGGGGTGTACAGGAGGGTGTACAGTGGGGTGTACAGGGGGGGGGGGGGTGTACAGGGGGGCTTACAGGGGGGTGTACAGGGGGGCGGTCAGG
>JAODUH010000588.1:0-13527 GCA_027564835.1 Typhlichthys subterraneus | reverse complement strand
CAAACGTACTAAAGTGCTAGCTTGACAGGTGTGAGTAATAACAATAGTTATTTTTACATTCATTATTATAATGTTTGGTGTTCTTTTCTTACATGTTGAGCCATTTATTATCAGTACCGGTAGCAGAGATTATGTGCTCCGTTGCTACTCCGGTGGATGGTGGACTCATCCTATTCATTGCGTGTTCACGTGTATTGGAGGCGTGGTTTATGAAGGATGATTGAGGCAAGGGGTGGTGCTTTTTTTTCGATTGTATCTTTTAAAATCTGGCTAAATTACAGTTTTTTCCCAAGATGACATACTCATCCTTTAATTTAACTAAATGTCCAATGTTTTTGACGCCACCAAAAGCAAAATACATGCTGTAGAAATTAGCTTACTTTGTGTGGACTGTGAAGAAATGGGGACCATTTGGAATACTTTTGGATGCAGTAAGGCTTACGAATAAAACAACAGGAGAACAGAAAATGGCTGCCAAGCTGGCCAGCTGTGTCGTGGTCCACCAGTTACTGTATGTCTCACGTTGCAGGACGGCGGTAGGGAAACACAATTATGACCAGCTTGTATCCCGCGACTGTCTGTGAGAATCATGGCTTTAGTAAAGGGAACACATAACACCCTCCCTGTCCGACCACTACCAGCAAGATGCCTTCAAACAAGCCGTGGACAAGCCCAGATATGCTGTTGACCACAGCATAATAGTTCTGGTGTATGTATAAGGCTAAAACATACTCTATACACCATGTTAATGGGGTAGATAATGTGCTGTATGCAAAACAAAACAATATTTTATGTTCTTAGTTGAGGGAAAATTAGCTTTTTTAGGAATATGAATACAAATACTTGTATTACAATGCCTCCTTCATGAATAACACTGATCGCTTAGCGCTTTCACGTGTTATATCTACTCCCTCTTTGCTCAATCCATCCAGTTCTACTTTATCCTGACAGTCAGAATGGCTTCCCAGTCAAGAGAGACCAATTTAACGGCAACAATAACAACACACAAAGAATGTAGTTATCACACAAATTAAAATTGTAATCATTTTCCATGACACTGATTTTAACTGTCAACTGTAATTAATAGAATTACAATTAAAAATGTATTATGTGTGGATCCAACTGCAAATATATGTGTACACATCAATTGAATGCAAAAATACTTTGTATATTTTATATCAAATCAACATCATTCCAGAAAAAACTAATCCTGCCAAGCCTTCAAGAACTAACTGCAGTTAACCTGTTTTAACTAGCATACTGCGAACTGTAACCTCCATAAAAATACAAGTAATTGTGCATTAAATGATATACAGCGCACACACACACACATTCAATGGTCAGGTAGGAAAGCATAAATATGCACACACCCAACCCCCTCCCCCACACACTAATGTAACACCAGGTACAAAATTGCTTCTGTATAATACCGACGGTCCACAAATAACACTGTCACTTTCTCTCGCTTACCCACTCCCGAACGCACACACATACACACACACACACACACGCACACGCACACGCGCACGCACCTCCCAGTGATTAAGACCGTCACCGCTGACCGTCATCTGCCCAAACTGATTTTGGGCCGAGTCAAAAATGTATCCCCATGCCCCACAACACCACCCCCACCGGCCCCCCCATCGACGCCTCCCCTGAATTTCCTCGCCTTTTAAAAGGGCAAATATTATCTATATAGTGTGTGTGTGTCTGTGTGTGAGTGTGCGTGTCTGAGTGTGCGTCTGTGTGTGTCTTGGCTCAGGTGTTCCGTGGGTATTAAGTGTAACAAAGGGTCCTTAATCTCCCCCTTAGTGTACATTGTGCTGTGCGGGATTAGCAGCGCTCTCCCATTGCTAATGGTGGATGTTTTGCGAGCGCGTGCGCGTGCATGTGCGCTACTTGAACAAAACGAAGTAGGCCTACGTCTATTTTTGCCGTGCAAATGTTTGATTAGATTGAGAGGAGTGCGGCAGCTATTGAACACCACAGAACCCACGGCTTTGAAACCACCTTAGATGCCCTCCTCTCTCTATCTCTTCTCTCCCTCTCGTTCGCTCTCCCTCGTTCCTCCTCAGGAGCCAACTGTGCTCTCATGCAACCAACCAGTGAGAGAGAGAGAGAGAGAGAGAGAGAGAGAGAGAGAGAGAGAGAGAGAGAGAGAGAGAGAGAGAGAGAGATTTTACTGAATAAAGAGATAACTGAATATCTAATCCAACAGCATGTGAAAATTCGTTGTTGGGATGTAAACCCGAGATAGGTCTACTATTTAACTTTTTTTCTGGCAGGCTGTAACTGAAATTTACTGCAAAGGTGACCTAAAGTGACTTATATATTTATGGAGCCTATATATAGCCTACATATAGGCCTATTTGGAAAAAACCCATAGGCCTGAATCACTGTCACGTTGATCAGCATTTTTAAAGATCAAATGTATATATTTGTAACATGTTTTCTCTGATATATTCCTAAGTACTCTAATTGCGATCAAACAACAATCATCAAACTGCTGAACAAACTCATGCATAATTGTTGTGTGCTTGTAATTTACAATTCAACCACTTAGTGGCGCCCGTAGGCAATTTATAGGTGAATACGATTGACAATTTCGATCAAATATGCTACATCTTTAAATAGTCTTTAACCATTAGGTTAAAGACTATTTCTACATATTTTTAACTAAATGTATCTTACGATAGCCTATTTATGTTGCCCACACTCAAAGTATAGAATATGGCTAGTAGACTAATAAGTAGAAGTAAACAAATAGTTCCATACTTGTGGACCTTATTTTAAATTGGGTATGGTCATGTCGCGCACACATACACACGCACACGCACACACACATACACACACACACAAACAGCCTATATCTCAAGCTTAGCGTACAAGTGTAGCATATGAAGATTATGCGTTTATTGTTTATTGGCAACTTTCTTTTTCTTCCAATTACGAATTATTTCATACATATTTTGGTTCAGCTATAGCCTACCAATACACTCGCAAATTGAACCCTTGCCTAATGTTCCAACCCCAATAAAGCCATCATTCCCACAACAAAACTACTTGGCTACTACACACTTGGACGGGATGAAGACATGTTATCTTGTCAAGCCTTTGTGACGGAGTCAAATCCTCTCAGGTGCAGGCTACTCTGTTAAGCGCACCGCCCCTCCCCCACATACCACGATCCCCAACCTGTCAGAACAGGAAGACACTTGGTACACTTGCTTTGTGTACGTGTTTGTGCCGCCGTCTGTCAATTTGGGACATATATCATCGTTAACTTAACTAGCGACAGTTATGGGAACTAACTCAACTCTGACCGGGTTGTCGGTGACTCGAGCACGTTGTTGTAACTGACTCGAAACTACTCGCGGGAGTGGAGTAGGCTACTATTTTGGCTTTACTCGGCAGTAGAGGCTAACAGCAGCTAACGCTAGCTATCACCGTGAGTTGGGGCTTACTACTTGCGTGCTTTCAAGGATTTAAAGTTCTAATTAAAGTGATTGAGGGCCTGTGTGTCCTGGGTATCAACACCGTCACTTTAGTGTTGATGTTTTATGTTATTATAACTCACTCACTGTTTGCAACGCTCTTCTGTCTGGTTTGGGGTTCACTTTTGAATTTCCCTCCCTTGTTAACAGACCGGCGGGGTTCATTTAAGCTACTTACTGCTGGCTTCTTACAAAGTTATCAGCCACATTGTGCTGATTAGCTAGTTCACCCGGCGATTAGTCACACAGGATAACTGTGAACATAGTGGTGAAGTTCAACTTTTAGGAACGGTTCCCCCTTTGTTTTCAGTGTATGTAGTGTTTATTCTATACGGAGTAAATCACAACGATGGATTCATACCCGGGGAACTCGGCTTCTGGTCTCAAGAAAGACAAGAAGTCAAAGAAAAACTACGACGAGGGAGATGGGAAGAAGAAATTTGTGAGTATCTGTGGGTTGTACTGTACAATAATCTTAAATTTATTTGAGTAGCGCATCTGTTGCGGCATACTTTATTTTGCCAGTTGTATGCTACAAATGTGTCTGCTCTGAGTTTTAAACAACCCTGCCTGCCTAGAACATCAAAAGTTACATTTTCATAAAACCACCACCTGTTGTTACATATTGAAAGTTTCTACAGGGACTTCAGGGAACTAACGGTGTCCAATATACGCCTTGACTCTTAGACGAGGAAGTAGTTAAACTGAACACCATTAACTATTACGGAGCTTGACGTTTTTACTAGTTTAAAGCATTCTTCATAGGCAATCGTTTTCTTCCTTATCTAGTCGTGTAGATCGACCGCTAATAATGACAATACCTACTTAATTTGACCAAATACGTTAAGCCGAATTAAGCATTTAACAAGAAGGAGCTACATATAGGCGTGGCACAGACTCATTCAGATGGGGTGACGTCATAAGGTGTATTGTAGCTCTCTCAACATGTGCGACTCAATGTGGTTTGGGGGTCTTGAGACCTCAGACAATGCATGCGTATTTGTTGCATAACCTTTTCCTCATGCTCAAGGCAAGCAACGCTTGAAAACTGATATTGTAAACACTGACGAGCTCAGTTACCATAGAGGAGCATGAGACACACCTGTACGAGTTTGTCACTACACAATGTACACTCACCTCTCGTGTCTGTCTTTAAAGTTCGCTGAGCTTTCTGGTAAATGTTTACAGTTGCAGTAAAGTGGGGTAGAACATGTTATGTAAATCCATGACAATACAACTTCCTCACATCAAATGTCCACACTCTGACATTGGGGATGCATACCATTGAATAACCTCAGCCAAACATAATACTACTGACCTCTGATATTAATGTGGGTTTAGGGAAGAAAGCTACTGTAGCCCATACAGTCAAAAGTTTAACAGAAGTTCCATATAACTTTGAACAAAACTGGTCATAGCTGATTGGAGAGTCAATGCAATTTTATGTAGCCCTTAATCATATTGGTATCAAAGGGCTGCAAAGCCTGAGATTTCTCATGGAAATAAATTACACCCCCTTAACCTGCTCTTCCACTTGGGTAAGCGGACATTTAATGTAATATTGAAGCACCAGGTCATGTGCCCTGTACCATAGCTCCATGAAGGCGCAACACTAATGTGGTGATGGCCATATTCTTGCAGGTTAACGTGAGCAGCTGGTCTTCTACAGCCTGGGTCTTCAACCAGGGACCCCCACACTGCTGTTAAATTAAACCAGGGTGCTGCGTTATGTGGTCAAATAACATATATTCTCTTTATTTTTAATTTAAACTAAAACACAACATATTTTTAAATTAGAGTAATTTCTAATTTAATGGATAGGATATAATTTACTTGCCTGACTCCGCCTGACTATTTCTCTCTTCTAATCTTTCTATTAGTATGGAAACCCTGATCACAATAGCGTTCGCACAGCCACACTGCTCATGGCCCAACCAGCGCGGGTTAGTGAAGTTAGGTTGGAGTCAAGCGTGTTTCAAAATTGTGGGAGAGCTAGATGAGGCGATCAAAACAATTGTAGCAACTCCGATTGGTTCAGCGCTGTCCAATAGTTTAAAATTAACTAGAGGTCTATAGCCAAGTACTGTAGGAGGAAACGACTGCGAACACATCCCAATGGAGCGTGGCCAGACCTATTCAAAAAGTGAATATGACCTGATTACACCAGGCCAATAATTTACCTTCTTTCTATTAATGTGCTAAAACATTTAATTCAAATTGAAGAACTGTTGAAATGCTCCCAACTCTGCAACTCTGCATCAGGTCCCACACAATTGACAGTTTCCACTGACCAGTCTAAAACAATATTACAGTACAATAGGATTCTTCCCCCTGAAGTAAATTTGACAGCGGTTTCAAATGAATGTTCTGTTTGTCTAAAATGAGTGTCAATGGAGACACTTGGAGATTTGTTGTCACGGTTTCTTTTTTCTTTTTGCATTTTATTCATGAGTTATAATTAAATATGTGAATATCAAACCAATACAGGTTCAGTGGAGGTCTGTAGTTAATCAGAGTGTTAGGTTGTCACCACTCTTATGGAGCACATTTGAGTGTAGCTTGCTTCGCCCTGCCATTGGCCATTGTGTTGGTATGAGATATAGTTGCTAGGCTAATGACTGAATATTTCAAAACAGAAAAGTTGTGATGAGAACAATGTGTTCATAATGTTGATTGTCTGGAAAATCACGTCTCTATCTTGATATAGATTTTTCTTCTCTCATTGTATTTTAATGAGGAAACATTGCATTAAAACCACACCATGTGATTACATTAATGTGGGCACAGACTAGTTTGAGATAAGCGTTAAGGTAAAAACATGTCTGAGCGAGACAGGAACTATTTAACTTAACCTCCTATGATGTCCCACTGAATACTGTATGTTTCTATGCACACGCGTATGTTTAAAAGTGAATTTTGATGAAATATTGGGTTCTTTAGCAGCAGCAATAAGCTTCTGCTAAACTTGTTTATTTTTCTTTAGTAATATTTTAAAAAGTAAGCTTAAAAGCATTTCACACAATTTCACACATTTCTTGTACTACACACACAAAAAACACATTTTAACTACCAGTTATCTCATGACAAATAATTTTATTTTACTGAAGCAATGAATAAAGGACATATATATCAGATAAAGGGCTCTCTTCTAAACACCTAGTTGTAACTATTGAACAGTGTAGGCTATAGCTGGAGGAAGCAGCCAACGTCTGTTCAGTTATAATACAAAGTCATTAACGTAGGATACATTTTTGCTGTTAAATGCATTGTAATGACCACAACCATGTTTTCTTTTGTTCCCGTCTTCAACACTGCAATATTAAAACAAGATACTCATTACATAACCCTATAATACAAATGCTCTTTAGTTGTAAGCAATGGCTGCGTTTTGTATGGATACACTTCAAAACCCTTATCAGAAAGTCTGATCCTTCTCAGAACGATTAGCAGTACTAATCCACATATATGGCTACAGTTTTCCCATCTTGATAACTTATTCAGCTTTTGACAAATGTGTACATGCAAGTCGTAAAAAAAGCCTCTGCTAAATGCTGTAAATCTAAATGCAAAGCCTATACTGGACTGTGTGTGGCAGGTACAGTGCCAGGAAATGTTGGAGAGAGACAAGAAAGATGCAAGGGGGCTGTAACAGAGTTCTACCATTACTGGAATGTAGCTCTGATGGGACTGGGATATTGGGAAAGCAAGTGTTTCTGTAGCTTGCGCAACTTTTTGTAACTACACAGAATTACAGGTAATGCGGGGCAAGAAAAAGTGATAATTTTACATTGGACATGCACAAAATTTAGGTTACTTATGTGGTTAGTTTCTTTGACAAAGGGTGGGTAATATTATAACTTGTAATAATGCTAAAAATAAATGTAAATTTTCCATTACAGTACACGACGTGTTTAATGAAGTAGATAAATTAAATCTTACAAATAAAACCTGTTGCTATAATAGCTTACCTTGAATTTAAGTGCAATAGTAAGCATTATTATTGGACACAGTAATCTGTAATTTATTCATGTGAATAATGTCTTTAATTATGAATGCATGGTTGTCATTGTTGAGGGTGACACAATTAACTATAAGGCAACGTGACAATGACAAAAATAACTCTTATTGCGTGTCCAGTATTTGTTACATTGAGTATGTGAGTGACTTTCCCTGTGGATATCCCAAGGGTGGTTGTGTGTAACCTCTAGGTATCTCCCACTGGAATGCCTTACACGATACAGTCCTGTTCCCTCATTGAACCCTGCAGTTCATTGAATGGCCTCTTGAGGCTGGCTGCATAAGGCACTAAATCCCCATAGATTCCAAAAATGTTGAAAATTAACATGTTTACATCCTTGTTCAAAAAGCGCTTTTGGTCCCCGTTCATGACAACAGATTTGGGGGGGGGGATTTGTTTTGTAACTTGGCAGTTAAAAATGTATAAGCCATACATATATCCCACAATATAATGAGAAGGGGGCATAGGGGGCGTTACAGGTTGGGTAATGTCTACCAAATTGACATCAGACAATTCCTACAGTGAAACATCGTGATGGTGGTGATGAAAAATGTGACTACTACTAATTAAGGTCTATCTATATAACTGGAGTAGTAATTCATAAATTTCTACCCTGGCATACATAGTTGGTAAAAGGTAGCACTTCGCCTATCTGGCAGTAGCATACTTCAAGTGTATAGCTGACCCAATGGAAGAGGATAGCCACTTCTGCAGCGGCGTGCAGGATTTGTTCTTATAATTTGCGCAAAAGATGGACGGATGACATTGGTGCGGGTGCATCTCTGCAGAATAGCCATAACGCACAATTTGCCCAACCAAACAGCTAACGAACAACCATCACGGTAGGCTACAGCAAAGTGAGTGAGTACGAGCAGTAAACTATTGTTCCATTTTTGCTCTTAGCATTATCTTGCCATAGTACATTGATTGCATTGCAAGAGAGATGTGTGATAGTTGCACATTACGGTTATTATTGACGGCCAGGGCATGAGCGTATAGCATCCTCCAATACTATGGGTCTGCGCTTGCGTGTGTGTTTGAGAGAGGGGAAAAGAAGGTGATCCTTACCACAGAATTTCGGGGAGCCTTTAACGGAAAAGCTTATTATGCAGTGTTTTAGTAAATATTTATAGCTTAGTCTGAACGTCGTTTTGCCACTTCATGAAAACGTTAAACATTTTTTATCACGATGCCTGCTCAACATCGTGATGTCTGTCAGCCATTGGCGATGAACGATGGCATCGTCTATCGGCCAGACCCTAGTTACAGGCGGTGTGAGGTACTGCAAAGATGGCGATGGCCAGAGCCAGCACAGTTCTGTTCTTGAGAAAATCGTCCAAAGGTGACGTCACAGAGGGTTTGTTCATACAGTCTATTGGACATAACACGTCTTCTCAGCCTGTCAGGGATATCTCTCTTCTGGCCTGTGGACAGCCAGACTCAGCAGTAGATTCAGTACCCTGCTGACATTTACACATGCTGGCTGATAGCAGCTGGCAGACACACAGCACAGATTAGCCGCCGGCCACCCCCCCCCCCACCCCCCCCCCCCCCGTATCACGTGGGCTGCTGTTTGTGGATACGAGGTGACTCTTGGATCACAGAATGTGGGCTTGTTGAGTACGGGAAGGTCATCTGTTTACTTTCTAGGTGAAAGGTTGATAAAGATGCATTTTGACACAGGAATGTGGCTGGTACTGCTGCGTTCTTTTACTAGACAGACAGGACGCATTCTTGACCACTTTTTTCTTTTATTCCGATCCTGAACATTCTTTCCTCAGTCTGGTTTTTGGAAATACTGTGTTCAGTCAACAGCAAGTACCTACGTGTTTACTGTAGCTAGACTATAGCATTAAGCACACAAGCTGCACACAAGGATTTATGTTAAGAGTAGCTGAAAATCCCCATGAAATTACGTAATGACCGACCACCTTCATGATTATTATCATTATCGCGATGTGCATAATCACCACAGATGCATGAATTGCACTTCAAGCAGTATTCTAGCCTGCATTTCCACACGTACATTGTACTTACTACCCTGGTGAGCCTTTGCAAAAGGGGTCAGGGTTTGACTTACCGATGGTAAGCTGTGGCACGTATTTGATGAGACTTACTACCTACCGTCACTTGCATATTGAGTGAAACATGAGCTCACGGTGAGAACAAATGTGGCAAGAGCAAAAAATGATCTTATATTTATGAATAAAATCTGTATCGGCCGCTTTTGCAGACTGAAAATCCAGATCGGTGCATCCCTAGTTTTAAGCATAATCGTGACATTAATTTTTCATGTCTACCAACGCTACTCTAAGGAGTTGCGTTCATACATCTCCTCACAATGTTTCTCAGGTGGCTCACAGTAGGTCTCTCTGATTGACTAATATCCATTTCAGACAAGTTAATAGATGAGTTGAGTTCCCACCTTTATTGATAACAATGTGGCATATTCATATGAAGGAATAGTACAATTAGCATATTAGTTGATGACAGTATCTGACCTCCACTGAAGTCGGTGGTGACTGGATATCAGAGCGATGGTGTAATGCTCTGCTGACAGCCTTTGTCAGGGCAGGCACAATGGAATGTGGAGTCACTTGCCGCGTAGAAAATGCAATATTTTCAATTCATTCCCCCTCTGCCTGGATGCATGGAGGAGGCATGTCTCAGGCACTGCCACTCTCGCTTTCTCAGCATGTTTTTTAATTTCTAACTATGTATCACCCTTTATTCTCCAGCTGCCAAACAATGAATGCGGCTCCATCATCATACACAAGATTTTTGAAAATGTTTGGGAAATCCCATTGCCAAATCATGATTGACTAAATATAAGATTCATTCACAATGCTAAGCAAAGCAAATTACATTTGAGTTTTAATAGGGCTGTCAGCATTCAATCACGATGAATAATTAATTGCATGCTTTTTGTAATTCATTTTGATGAATAAATCTCTTTTTATCTTTATTTAAAGCAGAGGATTTTTTCGGGCCAAGTACCCCTTGGTTGATCCAAACATGGCACGGGACCCCTATCACATATGGCATCAACCATTTAGTTGCCAGGCCAACAGTGTTTATGTAGCCTATTGCCATGTATAAAAGTAGTCCACTAACAAAGCCATTAAAATAATTGACAGATTTATATATTAATAGCACAGGTTGTATTTATATAAAATGCTAGAAAATAAGTTTGGGATCAAATCATTTAGATGACATGCTGCAGAACCTCTGAGGGCCCCATGTTGAAGACATCTGATTTAAAGTGTTTAAAATATTCCAGCTTTATGCAAATTTAAAATAACACAAGGCAGTTTTGTACAACCAAGTTACAATTGGGAAGCCTACTGTACCTCACATCCGCATCAGACTGATTGCTCTATACGACGGGGTGGTTTTAACTGAAGACTGAAGCCTTTTCTATCAGCTGCCTGTCTGGTCTCCCTGAGCACAGGACTTAAGACTAGTGAGCGTGTGTGCATATGGTGCTGTCAGCCGCTGAATATTGCCTTCAGTATTAGACCTCAGGCAACAGTCCTCCTGCTTGCTTGTTTGTTTGTTTGTTATAGGCATTCTCCAGGGTTTAAAATCTGCTCACTTAACTGGAAAAAATGTTGTTGCTGTTCCACTTGTTTTATTTGGTCTGAAACCTACGACTTTTAATAAACTGTCACCTTTTGACAACTCTGACAACAATTTATGGGACCAGTGTGTCCCCTTTTATTTTTGACTTATCTGGTCCCTGAGGATGGGCAGGTAAGAGGTCCTAGCCCAGTAATAAGTGTAAACTCCAGTAACCCTCTGGCTGTTTAGCCACGGCAATGCCTCATGTTAATATTCATAGCATTATGCACAATACCAAGCCTGGGCAAAGTCGAGCCGGGGGCCGGATCCGGCCCTTTGAGACATTCTACCCGGCCCGCCCGGGACAAACATTTAAAAAATAATAATACAACATAAAATTACTTGACGAGCTCTGCATAATGTTACTTTATTTACTGCTTTGTTAAAAAAAGACATGGTTAAAGTGAACAGTTCCGTTTGATGTTTCATTGGAATAGCTTATATGTATAATTAACAAAGTTATTATTTTAAAATATTTTAGCATGTTGGTTAAAAATGTAATGTGGCCCGTGAAGATCTGACATTTTCAATGTGGCCCCTAAGGGAAAATAATAGCCCACCCCTGCACTATACACTTTAGCTATTCTGTCTCTCACTCTTACTCTCCGTTTACTTGGGTCACCATTAATTAACCATTAATTAAGTCAGGCCCCCATAACTTCATCAACATTTCTTAATAGTTGGTGCTACCTACGGATGCATTTAGGGATGCACTGATTGTATTTATATTGGGTGGTTGGTTCATATTACTACAATATATTTGTATTTTCATGTTTTTAATTTATACAATTATAATAAGACTCCCATTCTTAGCTGGTTCCTATTTACATTGTTCTTTCACATTTTATTGCTGGTCTGTAAATTGCAGACCCTATTTATAAAAATAAGACATGTAGATTAGGCTGCTGTCTTCAGATGAACAATATTATTCCAAAAGTTTTGCTCTCTTATAATGAAAAACAAAACAAAGTTTGAGTATGGCTCACTTGTTCTTTACATGTCTTGCACTCTTGATGTCTTCATTGTACACACAAGAATTTAAACATGGCAGACTTGTTTCACGTCTGTGTGGGCTACCATGACAACTAGCTACAGTCATAACCTATGGAGCTAGATGAGAAGTCAGTTGCTGGGGGCGGCATGTGAATGAAGTCATTGCATGGCATGCGTGCACTCTTGCATAATGGTGTAAGTGTACAGAGACGAGAGTTAATAAAAATGTCAGTAACACCTTAAATGCACAGTGCATAATGTATGGGTTTATTACTCCTCTGCATTATTTCTCATTCTTTGGCTTGCGATAGGAAGTTATGCAAAAACAATGAACAGGATGCGGCTGTATTCTTCCTCATTTAGTCATATACTTTGCAAGGTATAATCAGGGTTGCCCCTCCATTGTATCATGAGGTACTATGCAGTGTGGATACTGGATAATATAGTACATATTTTCACACAGTCATAAACACATTCAGGTGCAGGTTTCTCTTGCAGGCCCGCCATGCATCAGACTTTTAATTGGCCATCATCTTGTCAGTGTAAGCTAAGGGACAGGCCTGGCAACTTGAGAGGGATACACTAGGTAATCCTATCTGGGGAACTTTTTGACATAACTATCTGAGCACAGCATCACGGCTAACATTTCACATAAAAACGATGGATGGATAAGGGTGGTGATGGATTAGGGATTGGGCCCAGCCAGGACCTAATCTAAAAATCATCTCACTGTTTAAAAGTAAAAGCGCTTTGGTCGACATGTTTTTTCTAGCCTGTGTTTTGCTATTTTTTTTTGTCCCCCTTCTCCACAAATCTGCACTGAAAAAACTCTCAAACTCACGTCAACACAAAATATTTATTCTTGAACTACTGTGCAGCTGTACAAGCTAGGAGGGGGTCACAGACTGTCAAGGTGTCTGCATTCTCAGTAAACTGTGGGCCTTGTGTGCAACCTGGGAACCACATACTGACTTTGTATGCTTTGCCTACAATTTGCATTTCTTTAAGTTAGTTAATTAGTCTTGGAGCATTAAATTCAAAGCTGTTTGCAATGGGCACAGGACCATTGCCCAATCAGTGGCCAAGTGAACATACTATAAACCATACACTATCCCCGTGTGGCGTGGGTCTCTGTTTGTTTGATTGGTTGAAGGTGCTCCAATGACCTTATAAATATGATTAACGTATGTGTGAGTAGGGCTGTCGCGATAAGTGCAAAATTGGAATACCGCGGTGTTGCTAACCCAACCGGAGGCCGTGGAAAGCAACCGCCGGTACCGCAAACCGCAATGTTTACATTTAATTTTTTTTATGAGGCTAGCCCATCGAATATGACGTCTGATCTAGGGCGTGTGCACTATCTAAGCACAAATTCCCCCAGCCCCATATTAGCCGGTTGTA
>JAODUH010000587.1:0-13529 GCA_027564835.1 Typhlichthys subterraneus | reverse complement strand
GTATATATATATACTGTATATATGTATATACACTGTATATATACACATATATACGTCATTATAAGACTTAGGATGATAAAGAGCTATAGAGAAATATAACGATCCTAGAGGACCTTCACTGAGGATAGAGCCCTACCAACGGTGAGGTATAAAAAGCAAAGACAACCAACAGGAACCATAACACAGCGTGACAACGCCTCTTTCGACTATAAAGCAATCAAAGTGCGACGGACCATTTGCCGCCATATAGGCCATCTGTGACCACACCACTTCTCCAGAATGCAAAAAGCGTTTGCAGTGAAACCTGCCCTGCTTCGTTTCCACAACAAATGTCCAGGAGGGACGATGACGTTAAGAGCCTTGGCGCTTGTTAGCTCTTTGTCGAGGTTAACGTCTGAACAAAGATGTCACCAGCCTGCTTTGTGGGGAAGAGGAATAGGATGGCAGAGGCCCACTAAACAAGATGGCTGCTCTGTGAGACGAGGAGAAGGCAAAATGGAGGGAACACAAATGTATCTCTTATCTGGCCAATAGCACACTGCTAGGAATAAATAAATAAATAAATAAATAGGCTTAATTGTTCCTCTTCAGTTTTTGGTTAAGTTTTGTCATTATTCTTTACTGATATTACATCAATAGTCTTGGCTAGGCTATCTCATCTGCTTGGTCACACATTTGTATGTAGATGGATTTGTGTGTGTGCGTGCGTGTGTGCATGCGTGTGTGTGCATGCGTGTGTGTGTGCGTGCGTGTGTGCGTGCATGTGCGCGCGTGTGTCTGTGTAATGTGTGTGCACAGGTGTGTGTGTGGGAGCCTGCAACAGGGACAGCTTTTGCTGTGTCAGACGGTTTGTCTCCGTTCCCACGTCAGACGCGGCAGCCCCAGCCTCCTCATTCAACATCATGTTAATCCAGCGTGGTTAGCAGCAGGTGGTGTCTCCTCACGGCACGCCGTCTCAGCTTCGAGTCCCGTCGTCTCTCATCCTGTCGGGCCGCACGTCCCGAGGCGAGAGGGCGGGCATGGGGAATGGGCTGCTGGACAGCCTGGGGACAGACAGACAGACAGAGGGGGGACAAACGCACAAGCAATTGATCGTAGGTACTTGGGAATTACTGTTATATACTCAATGTAGCCATTAAAGCCCACAGAGACAAATAATGGGCAATGGTAAGTGAAATCCGTGGACCTCCCCATTGACATGGGACGCTGGGTCGTCCTGGTCTGCATAAATGTTCTGTCCATTGGAACCTCTCTGTGAAATTCTATTCTCTCTGGCACAATGTTGCATACTCATTAGCACGCTAGCTAGCTTATCGACGAGTGCTGATGTGTGTAAACAGCGACACCAAACAAACCAAAATAAAAATGTAGGTTTGTACAAGTGTCTTCATAGCTACCCTACCCCTCAAACACACACACACACTGCCTACCTGTCCATCACTCTCCTCAGGGCCCGCTCGATGTTCATGCGGTGTCCAACGCGCGTCACCCCCAGATCCAGGTAGTCCTCCTTGGTGAGCGAGGGCAGGTGGGTGCCGTCGATCTCGTTGTCCAGAAAACGCTCCCGGTGCTCGCCCAGGTTCAGGTAGCCCAGCCAGTCGGCCACGTCGTACTTGGTCCAGTAGGGGAGGGGCTTGGAGGCGAAGGGCTTGGTGGGGGAGGTGGGCGGCAGATGAGGGTAGCTCAGGCAGGTGGGTGGGGGGAGGGGGTGCAGCGGGGGAGGGGAGGCCCCTGACAGGAAGTGCGTGGGGGAGAGGGAGCGCGACACCACCAGGGCGGAGTTCGGGGGAGGCGGGGCGCCCGAGGGGGCGAACAGGGGCGGCGAGGGGGAGAAGTAAGGGTCCCCCAAGGGGTTGCCGGGCGACGGCGGCGTGACGGAGCCCCGGAGGTCATAGAGAGCGCTGTAGAGCGGCGTGGTGGGCAGCAGGGGCAGTGAGGAGGGCCGCGGCGGCCCCGCCTTGGGCCTCTCCGACGGGGAGATGAGTGGGCTGGGCGCCCGGCGCCGCTGCAGGGCCTGGGCCTCCGCCTTGCGGGACTCGCGGCTGGGGATGAACTGGAACTCCAGCGCCTTGGTGCGGTACACGGGCCGCCGTTGCTTAGGCGACGTGGGGTAGGGGGCGTAGCCCGCCGGCGACAGCGGAGAGTGGGAGCGCGGCGGCTGGGAGGGGGCCGGTTGGGGCGGGGGGGGCACAGGCTGGGGGGACGGGGAGCGGGCCCAGCTGGCGTACTGGGAGGCCGGGGTGGGGGACGGGGACAGGGCCGGCTGGGACAGAGAGATGGGGGACGGGGACAGAGAGCGTACCGATGGGGGGCTGAGGGCTGACGCAGAGTCCTCTGAAAACCTGCGGACGGAAACCATGGAAACCAATATGAGTATGATGACTATAGTATTATGATTATGATAGTCATATAGTCATAGGACTATGACATTATGACTATATGACTATTACTATGATTACGATTTAATGTCTGTGTTTATGACTATGATAATAAATGTTATTGATATGATTCTGACTATGATTATGAATATGATGATTATATGATTATGATTGTATCAAATCAAATGCATTTATAGAGCACATTGTAAAACATGTTGTGCAATTAAATGTAATAGAACATGAAACAAACAAACAAACACAATGGCTAACATATTAAGACTGACCCAAATACAGCTCAACGTTTACAGTTGTCTACCCATTTACAGACTCATGAGTATACATGTGTTTTAAGAAGTCTTAATGCTGGTGGAGCAGCAAGTAATGTGCAGAGGAGGAAGAGATCATTTATGTCTATGATTATGACATTATGATTATCTGATTGACTATCCTTCCTACAATATACTGTATTTAGATCAATCTGGCCTTAGATATACAGTATATTAATATTTACATTACAACAGGATAAACCTACAATTACAATGCACAGTAACAGGACAGTCTGTCCATCATGCTTGATGCATGATAACACTAATAACAAGTCAAAGCAGGGCATAATTTAATCAATAAACAGCTTTACTGACTGAAAACCCCCACATATGGCCCACAATGCCCTCCAACTTGCCCTTTTAATATGCTAATGTTTGAGTCAAACTCACCTGCTTTAAAAATCACGAGCATATCATTATATGAATGACATACACAATTCATAATCTAAACGTTACACTTGATAATGTGTTATAGTGTCTCCAGAACACCCCTTTTGCACTGTTAATGTTTGAAACACCACTAACATGGTTAAAGGGGGAGTCAGGTATTCTGGAAGAAACCTGTTGATACTCTATCAACACATAAACACTTCTACCTTCAGGGCTATCCACCTTATTCCTGAGCGACCTACTGTATGTTCGGCGCCATATTAACCTTTAAAGTTTTTTATTTCCACTCGATGCTCAGAGAGAAACGAAGAACTGATTTATTCTGTGCCATGATTGGCTAGTTAACAAATGCAATCTCTAAAAAAATCAATGTACTGTACCACTGCTAATTTAGGATAATATTTGCCAACAAGAAACGACAAACAGGAACCGTTATTAATGCGCTATGAATCATGGAATAAGGTATAAGGAATATGGAATAAGGTGGATAGGGTGCTCCAGCAGAAGCTCTGCCCCACAAATTGCACACACACTGCCAAGGTTGTGTGGTGCGTTCGATTCTCAAAGGGAATGCACCACACAACACTGTCCCAGCAAGAATCCATTATACCTATGTCTGCTGAGTGCTCTCTGGCTCCCCCAGGTGTCCCTGCCGCGCTGCTGCAGCTTGCTGCTCAGCTCGTTGATGATACTGGGCTTCATGCTGGAGGCGGGAGGGTATACCTTCCGGCCCTCCAGGAAGCTGCCCGGCTGGCCGCCCGCCCCGCCTTCGCCGCCCCAACCCTGGGCCGCCGCCTCGCCCCACAGGGGCTTCATCTCTGGGGTGCGTGGCCGGTCGAAGTACGGCGACACGGGCCGCCCCAAGCTCTGGGGGTCCCTGGCGCTGCCATAGCCATCCCGGCGCCTCTCGTCCACGTCCTCCCTCTCCCTCTCTTCTCCCTCGCCGCCCTCCTCCTCCTCCTCCTCCTCCTCCTGCTCGTCTTCCTCCTCCTCCTCGCGCCGCTCCCCCGACCGTCGTAGGCGAGCGTGAAAGGAGGGCGGGGCTGTGGCCGCCTGCCTGCGGAGGTCCGGGGGCCGCGGCCCGGCTCCTCCCGCGTCTCTGAAGCGGCCGCTCTTGGGGTACGTGGCGGCGGCCGACGCCGCAGCGTTCTGCATCTGGAAGGTCTGCCCATCCAGGTAGCTCATGTAGGACTCCAGGAAGTCGCCCGCACCTCCTCCACGCTCCCCCCGCAGGCCCAGCAGGCTGTCCAGGTGGTGGTCGCTGCTGCTGCGGCTGTCCAGCTCCTCGATGCCCGAGTCCACCACCGCCTCCTGGGACTCGCCGGCCGCCACCTTGGGCCCCGGCGGCGGCCGGCCGCGACCGCCGTCCCTGGCGGAGGAGGTGGCAGAGGTGGTGGTGGTGGTGGCGGTGGTGGAGGAGGTGTGGGTCACGAGGCCGACGCTAGCGGCGGCAAGGGAGGCGGAGCCCCTGAGAGTGGAGGCGGCGGAGGGGGGCGGGGGGTTGTTGCCGCGGTAGCCGGGCGGCGGGGTGACGACGGTGCGCATCGGGGGCGGCGTGGGGGAGGAGGCTCTGCCCCCGGGCAGGGGGGAGTGGCCGCTGTTGTACAGGTGGTGGGCGTGAGACGCGGGGAAGGGCCGGTGGTGCTGCTGCCCCCCGGAGGCGGCGGGGGCCGGCGGGGAGGACGGGGAGGGGTGGTGGTGGTGCTGGGGGACGTAGCGGCGGATGAGGGAGGGGGAGGAGGGCGGCGGGGGCTGGGGGTTGGGGGAGGTCTGCGACTGGGTGAGGTGTGCCACCTCGCTGTCGTAGGACGTCAGGCTGGAGGTGGTGGAGTCGCCCGCCTGCGGCGAGGGCAGGGGCGTGTGGAGGGGCGGGGGGGGCGGCGGAGGGGGCGGGGCCTGGTAGTGGTGGTGTCTGTGCTGCTGGTGGTGGTACGTCGACGCTGCACTGTTGCCCGCGGCAGCGCGCTGCCCCTGCGCCGCCCCGTAGCCCCCGCCGCCCCGGTCGAAGCTGTTGGCGAACTCCAGCGGGGGCGGCAGGGGCTCCACGAAGACGAACTCGTCGTCGGCGTCGATGGAGGGTGCCGGGGGCGGCAGCACCATGAGGCCCCCTCCGGCCCCTCCCCCTACCTGCTGGGCAGGCGGTGAGGGGGGCGGGGCCAGCGACAGGGCGTAGGCGTCAGAGGAGGAGACTGGGGGGCCTTCCATGCGCAGCAGGAAGGAGGGCCGGCCGGGGGGGCGGGGCTGCTGGCCGTGCTGCGCGGCGTGTTGCGCTGCTGCCTCCGCCGCCACGCTGGCTGCCGTCTGCTCCGCCCGCCTCATGTAGCCCTCCCTCTCTCTCTCTCTCTCCCTCTCTCTCTCCCTCTCCTTCTCCTTCTCCCTCTCCCTCTCTCGCTCCCGGGACCGCTCGCGGGACAGCGAGCGGTCCCGGTCGCGCTCCTGGTAGGAGGCGGCGGGCGAGGTGGAGGAGGAGGGGTAGTGGTGCGTGTGCACCGTCTTGTCCTCGGAGAAGCGCACCCGTAGCCCCTCCCTGGGCGGGCCGCCCTCCCTCTCCCGCTCCCTCCCCCCCGCCCCCTCCCCCGCATCCCCCCAGGCTGCCGCTCCCCCTCCGGACCCCTGCAGGAGCAGGCGCGGGGAGGGGGGCCGCCCGGCGCTGGGCGTGGTGGCGGTCAGCGAGGAGGAGGTGACCAGGTAGGAGGAGGAGGAGGAGGAGGAGGAGCTGGAGAAGGGCGGCGGCGGTGGCTGAGGGGCAGAAGAGGAGGAAACGTCTGAAGCCTGGGAGGAAGGCCCGCCTCCACTGCTCCTCCTCAGGCGGCCATCGTCCTTCAGCGCCCGCTCACGTGCCGCCAAGGCCAGGCCCAGCGGGGAGGCCGGGTCCAGCACCTTCCCCGTCAGCGGGTGGATGAAGGTGGTGGCGGAGGAGGAGTGGGGGGTCCCGTGGAGGAGGGGGTGCTGCTGCTGCTGCTGCTGGTAATGATGGCGAGCCCCGCCGGCCGCCGCCCCGTAAAAGTCGGCCGGCACGGACTTGGGCTGGGGGTCCTGGGCGGGGCGGGCGTACTGGGGCAGGCCGAAGGCGGGCGGCATGCTGCGTGCGTGCTGCAGGAAGCTGTCGCCCGAGAACACGCCCTCGTCGATGGACTTGGAGGGCCGCAGTCGGCCGCCGCCGCCGCCGGACGACGCGTCGGCGCTCAGCTGCTGCTGTTGCTGGGACACCGGCGTCCTGGCTCCGCCCCCCGCCACCTCCTCGTCGGCGGACATGAAGAAGGCGGCGCTGCGGCGGCGCGCCTCGTGGAGGCGCTCGCGGTCCCGGCGAGCGGCGCCCACGATGGCTGCGCCGAACTGGCTGGTGAAGTCGGCGCTGTCGTGCGCCCGGATAGAGGGCAGCGACGGGGGAGGCGGCGCCGGCACGGAGGGCGGGGCCGGGGGCTCCGCGGGGGGTGGCTGTGGTTGGCTGTGATGATGATGATGGTGGTGGTGGTGAGGAGGAAGAGGGGGGGGCGGAGCGTCCGCCTCCCCCGGGGCGCCGGGCTCCGCCTCCACGCTGCTGCCCTGGCTGCTGCGGCCGCTGCTGCTGGTGGAGGGCGCCTTGACGATTATGGTGGGGATGGGGATGGAGCTCTTCTCCACGGAGCCCGCCCCGCCTCCCAGCGTGCCCCCCGCTCCTGCCAGACGCAGGTCCTCCACCTTTGACTGCTTCACCAGGGGGCCCTTGCCACGCCGCGCCACGCCTTTGGGCACCCCAGCCCCGCCTCGCTCCGCCCGCTGGGGCTGACTCTGTTGTTGTTGTTGTTGTTGTTGTTGTTGTTGATGTTGCTGGGGGATGACCGTGGCAATGCTGGTGGGGACGCCAGCAGTGCTGTAACCCCTCCTCAGTGCGGCTGTGCCACCGCTGGCGCTGCCGGCAGGCTCCCCAGGGTAGCCCGCCTTCCTGGAGGCCGTCCTGCCCTGCCGCTCCTGGCCATAGGGGGCGCCGTGGTCCACAGCCCCGGCCCGCTCCCTGGGCCCATGGGCGGCCTGCACGGCCTGGGAGTAGAACTGGTAGTGGGCGGCGGAGGCGGCGGCGGTGGACTGGGACACGGAGACGGTTGGCTGCTGGGAGGACTTGGCCCCCCCGCCCCTCCAGCCCAGAGGCGGGGCGGAGGAGAAGGGGGGCTCGGGAGGCGCCGTGGTGGGCGGCGGGGGGATGTCGTCCGGCCCCGGCACCGACAGGCTGCGGGCAAACTTCACAGCAGGAGCGTGGAGAAACTGCTTCTCCTCCTCTGGGACTCCTGTGGCCGGCCGGTGGAGAACGAGAAAAAGAGGATATGGAAAGGAAAGGGTGGAGAAGAGGAGGTTAGGAGCTGTTAGAAGAGGAGGTGAGGGGGAGGTAAGGGGGAGGTAAAGGGAGAGGGACAGTGGTGATACGTGAGAATGTCTGTCTACGTCTGCCTGCCCCTTGGACCAGCCAGCCCAGTCTGTCCTCAACACCTTGTAGCGCTAGCATATAGTTGGCTAGCACTAGCATATAGTTGGATAGCTTCAGTGTACCAGTTAGCTAGCGCTAGCATATAAATGGATAGCACTATTGTACCAGTTGGCTAGTACTAGCATACCAGTTAGCTAGCGCTATCATATAATTGGGTAGTACTAGCGTACTAGTTGGCTAGTACTAACATACCAGTTGGCTAGCGCTAGTGTACCAGTTAGCTAGCATATAGTTGGATAGCAGTAGCGTACCAGTTGGCTAGTACTAGCATACCAGTTGGCTAGCCCTAGCGTACCAGTTGGCTAGCGCTAACATACCAGTTGCTTAACGCTAGTGTACCAGTTGGCTAGCGCTAGCATAGCTCACCACACCAGAAGGGAAAACATCAAACCCCCTGCCTAACAGCAAGAAGGTCCTGGGTTTGAACCTTGGTCATCCCGGCCTTTCTGTGCAGAGTTTGCATGAGGGTTTTCTCCGGGTACGCCGGTCTCCCCCACTATCAAATACATGTCAGGGGCTGCCCACTGCTCCCTTGAAGGATGGGTTAAATGCAGAGCATGAATTTCACTATGTATGTGAACATAAAAACACCCTCTCTTTAGCACTTACACTAAAACATTTCAGTTAGATAAAGTATGTTGTAAATGTTAGCTCTAACGACAAGCTGCTTTCATTATCCTAAAAGAGAATTGGTTGTGACGACAACTGGTGTATGATCCGTTCACCTATTGACAACTTCACTAATAGTAAGCTGCTTTTGGATAAAAGCATCTCCTAAATGCAGTAAATGTACAGTAAAGGTAAAGCCAACAACATACTGCAGCGTGCAACATTATGGTGACAGGAGGACAGAGCTACGACACCAGGAAGAATAACGTGTGAACACAAAGCGCTTTATCCTGGCAGCTGTAGTGTTTACCGGTACAGAGAGCTACACAAGCACAGAGCAGACACAGCTGCCCACAGACAGTGCACGGGACATCTACCAGTCTCGGAGGACAGACAGACAGGCAAACAGAAAGGAGCAGACAGACGGACAGAACAGACAGCCTCACCGAAGGACTTCTGCCGCAGCATACCGTGCGGTGGGGCGTGGCCTGAGGTGTACTGGCTGCGGTCGTAGCCGAGTCCCGCCACTGGAGGCATCATCCCCATTCCTGACGCATCATAATTTGCCTGACAGTGGATGGAGACATAAGAATGTTTTAGCATGCATGTGTAATGACGTATTTGTCTTGTATGAAGCATTTGTAGTTCAATCATATCAAGTTTGTGGGTTCAGTAATTTAGAGGCATTAAGTGGTTTGTATAAAAGTATTTTCTCCAGGGGTTTAATGGATCTATATTAGTTTCGGACACTAGATGTCACACTAGTTATAGCTTACAGTATAAACAGTTGTATTCATGTTTAGGTGTGTGGTGCTGTAGCCTACCTCATAGCTAATGTCCCTTTATGTCTCTAAATTATGAATGTAAAGAAAATATATATGGCCATATGTGGAAATCCCCCTTTTAGCAATATAGTGAAATAGATGTGTTTCCCAAGAGAACTGGCATACTAACAATGTTTGAATAGATAGCTTTGCCTTGACAAATGTTGGCAAACTGCAAGGTTTCCTTGCTATGAAAATAAAATACTATTAACTAGAGCGTGTTAAACAGGGTGATAACAATGAGCAGGTTCAGTCCTCCTCATTATTCCCCCATGTAGAAATCAGTTCGAAATTTAAAAAAATCTGAGCATTTTCAAAAACATTATGCAGGACCAGAAATCTCTCTCACACACACACACGCACACATATACATATATGCGCACACATGCATTCACACACACATACAGTACACATCACAGATGGTTCTGAGAGCAGGCATGTACACGTACACACACACACACGCACACTCAGAGAACAACACAGATATCTCTGAGAGCAGGCACACACACACACATACACACACACACACACACACACACACACGCACACACAGACACACACAGAGAGAATGCAGGCGGCACACCTCGTTGCCATAGAAGCTGCGGCCCCTTTCTCTCTTGGGCCCCTGGCCCCGTGGTCCCACCCCCTCGTTAGTGCTGATGGTCTGCTGAGCTGCTGCAAGGATTTCATCCAGCTTATCTGGGTTAGAAGGAGCAAACCCCCGTCCACACACACTTACATATTATGTATTATCAGCAGCAGGAGCGTCAGACGGCAAATTAAAATGCAAATCACATTAAAGGGTGACCTCACCCCAGCTCCGCCCCTGACTCCACCCCATTGCACAATCACAAAAATGCTAAATCAGACGCCATTGGGCGGAGTGAGAAAAGGGGAGGGGCTGAGAGGGAGACCAATACTGACATCAACATTTGAATGTGGTGGCAAAGTACGCAAGTAAGCAAGGTAATGGATTATTGTGTGTCTTATTCAACTCATGAAATTCACACTTTTATAAAAATGTGAATTTAGTCAACATTAACACCAGCATTGATGTGTCTCATCACAGTTCAGCTGTATTAGTTTGTTTACAGCTCACACAACTTAGGCTGCAATTACTCTTTAATAAAGGTCAAAATATGAACTCCCTTACTTAAAGCCATCTGATAAACAGTCCTCTTCTTCTCCGCAACCTGCGATGACTCGAATTCTAAACACAGAAATTATAAATTAACGTCCGAAGAACAGAAGATGAACATCGGACGGACATCGGATGGACACGGTCAAGCAGGCTTGGGAGAAGAAGGTGAAGGCTTACCTGGTTTCTTTTTCCAAGGGGTGGCAGCTGGGGGAAGGACAAAAGGGAGACAGAGTTTTGGCAGGATGGGAAACTGTGACACGGCCTTGCCATGGAATACTAATCACGTTCCCCTCAAAGCCCAACACACAATGTCAGCATGTTCCCTCGTCGTAGAGGACACAGCTCACCCACACTTACGGTACTGTGTTACAGTAAATGTGTTATTCACGGCCTGATAATACCCCGCACACACACACACTGTAACGAACAAACAAACATGATATTCCTCAGACATTATACGCCCCGCCCCTCCTTGATCACACACACACACACACACACACATATATATGCAAGTGAGGAATGATCCTTGAATAGGTAAATGTGTCCCTCACCTCTTTCCACTGTTGATGTGTGGTCCAGGCAGCGTGGAGGTGAAGGTGGGGGGGGGTATTGGTTAGAAATCTTGCCAGTCGACAGGTGAGGTTATTCACAGACTTTCTTACATTTGATTTATAGCTATCTCCATTTGGTATTGTGTTTTTTATGATGATCTTGTATAATGAATTTTTGAATGAATTTTACTTATTTTTTTTAAATCTAAAAACATTTTTATTTAACAGAACGTATGACTTTTAAATGAACCTCCTAGTTTTTACTCTAGTGCTTTTAATTAGTTTTTATGCATTACAAATAAATTATTATGATTATGATGATTATTATTATTATTATTATTATTATTATTAATAATAATAATTCTGTGTGGGTGCGACATGGCTTCATCACACTTTATGGTCCCCTCACGTTGCTCCAAGGGGTCCCACGGCAGAGAGGGTCTGACAAGGGCCCCTACTTTGATAAGCAGTTAGATAACGAGATAGGACATTGGCTCGCAAGTGAAGTTTTAAGGTAAGATGTGACAATCCATTATCGGCTGTTGTGTCTTGTGCCTTATTAATTTCATTTGATCGCTATGTGCCACTGTTTCTACTGAGGGAGACAAATACTGTACGAGTTAAAAGCGTAAAGCGTAGTGTCGTCATGTCACCACTAGAGGGAGTGTGACATAAGTGAGCACTTGAACTTGGCGTTGGACTAGTCCCTGTGTGCAGCCTGAGCTGTCAAGCTGTCTAACTATATCTGGCAGACGGCGGGGTCAGGGGTCAGGGGTTAGGTGTGGGGCTAAACCAGTGCCTCTCATGGTGGAGGTCGTCAAGACACTGCAGTGCCACAAGGCTCACAAACAACAACAACAACAACAGCAAACCACCTAGTCACTATGTTTGATATATGTTATGTTTATGTTTGTGGGTTTTTAACTTTTTTTGTTGTTGCAGCTACACTGGAGAGGTGTCACTCGGGGTTTGCGGGAGCAATTGTAGGTTTCAACAGTCATCACATTCCCTAATATCTTGTGGGCCCACAGGAGCAGGCTGAGCTTTACAGACACAATGTCCTCAAGCACACATGCTCCTCAGGGATTGGCTCTTTTTAAGGGCCAGTGGCCACCGGGACTTCTGGGAAATGTGCCAGCGTGCGCGTGCATGACTGTGTGTGTGTGTGTGTATATATATACACACAGTGTATACGCACAGTATAGTATACTAGGGATGTGTGTGATTACTTGACTAGTAGACATTGTTAACCTTTGTAGTTGGCACTAGAAATGCTAGTAGATTAAAAACGTATTAAAAGCTTTTTTTTGATGAAAAAAAAAACACATAATATTACATACTTAAATAATTAAATATTATTTAAAATGCTGAGTCAGGGGACTTGAAAACATGAAATTGTTACTTATTCCTATGGACAATTTAACCATATGAAGATTACATTGTGCTCAATTCGAACTGTTTGAGTGTGTTATTACTTTTAGACTAAGTTTAAACCTTTAGGTAAATAAGTGGTTAGGAACGTCCCTAATATCTCCTGCATAATCAGCTATAGTGTGTGAATGTGTGATCTTCAGGGGCTGAGAGCCTGGGGGTGGGCTAGTGGAAGGTTAGTAACCAGGTGAAGTGGGGTTGGGGTGTCATCTGTGGTGAGCATGCTGCCAGATTGGAGCTTCTGAAAACACATTGCAAGGTGTCGCTGTTCAGCTCCCTCCCTGTATTTAGTCCTCCCCCCCCCCCCCCCCACACACACACACACACAAAACTTTCCCTCACTTTCTCGCTGCTTCCATCATTCCTCGTCACCTTGCTCCATTAACACGTTTCAACTCGGCCGCCTCATTTCCCCGTGTACTTTAGCCGCTTGCTACTTTGGTCGCCACATCCCCCCTCGTCGTCTCGCCGCTCTGCCTTTCACTAACGCCACGCCCCTGCCTCAAGCATGCAAAGGGCGGCCTTAGATTCTCACCCATCTCCTCCAGCTCTGACGTCATGGACTTGGAGCGCAGGGCGATGGCCGGAGTGCTCAGCCTCTTGCTCTGCTGTGGGACTAGAAGGGGGGGGGAGAGAGAGAGAGAGAGAGAGAGAGAGAGAGAGATGTAGATGTAATGCACTCTGTTGGTCGGTGCCTATCGTGTTTCCTGTTTTCACAGGAAGCAGGTGGGCGGAGCCTGATGATTTCCTTTGGACACACTAGATTTTGGACGCAGCACACCTGCTAGGGTAGTACACATGTTGTCCGTCACAAGTTAGCATGTTCGGTTAGCATCAGGTCTGGTAGACTGGTCAACCTACTAACCGTCTTTTAGTCTTTTAACTGTCACATCTCGTGAGACACGTGGCAGATGGCCTGCATTGACACAGCGCTGTCTAACGTTACGGCCCCTCAAGCGCTGTACGCTGTATGGTGATAGGTGACCCAAGGTGACCCATGCAAGGCGCCTTGCTCAAGGGCTGCATCCGAATAGTCTTTTTTTGCTGAGTGAATGACCCAGAAGTACAGTATGTAAGTCGAGCCATGATAAGAGCTTTTCGAATTCTACTATTGCTAAGAAAAGGTGCTTCAATGCTTCTGTTCTTAAATCCTTTAGCATAGGGTACACTAGATAATGCCGTCCCAAAATTCCTTGTGACGCATCGTTCGGCCATTCACAAAAACAAACGGAAGGTTGCTCCTTGAACAAATTTGTTTTTAATCCTACTATAGATGACGTCACTATGCGTGTGTGACGGAGATCGTCCGTCCCCCTCGGGGAATCGAACCCCGATCTCCTACGCAGAGAGCGGACGCTCCTACAAGGCAGGCCAAAAACCCATGGGCCCTGGCCTGCGTCGCCAGAGCGTCCTATGA
>JAODUH010000585.1:0-13530 GCA_027564835.1 Typhlichthys subterraneus | reverse complement strand
GATTAGGAAACCATATGTAGACTGACAAATCTAACTTTATCTCCAACTGATTACATTTAATGGCGAACAACTAATTAACAAGAGTTAATTATTTTAATGCGATTCGATGTACAAGACAATAACAACATCAATACACGTACACAATATGAGGATCCCCGGAATCAATGCTTTGCTTGTATTTATGAACTTTAACATGTATGTATCTGTGTGCGTGCGTGCGTGCGTGTGTGTGTGTGCGTGTTCAGGCGGTGTTTGACTGTGTAGTTAACTCCCTGAAGAACGTCATCAACATCCTCATAGTGTACGTCCTCTTCATGTTCATCTTCGCCGTCATCGCCGTGCAGCTCTTCAAGGGCAGGTTCTTCTACTGCACGGACGAGTCCAAAGCCTTCCAGAAAGACTGCAGGTGCCACAGACCTTTTACGTGTGATCTTTTATGGGCAGGATCCACTTCAATGTTGTGAATGTGCTGTATGCATGCTTTGTATATACAGTCAAATGTGTCAAATTATTGTCTATAATATAGACCATGGTTCCCCAATCCTGGTCCTGTAGGGCTGCTGCCCTGCACAGCTGATTCTAATAAACGGGTCCTTATAACGAGCTATTAATTTGAATCAGGTGTGTTTGAGCAGGGAGACATCTAAAACATGCAGGGCAGTGGCCCTATAGGACCAGGATTAGGTACCACTGGTATAGACAATCCTATTTTTAATAGATGTTATACTGTGTAGACTCTATACAGTATACTGTTGTAACGTTCAAGGCGGCTGTAGTTTTTCGGCTTTAGTTTGGGCTTTCGTTTGTTTCAATGTCGGTTATTGTTTCCTGTGAGTCATTTTAATTATTTTCTTTCATTAAAATCCAGTCCTTATATCTAACCTGCATCTCGTACCTGCTCTGCCAGATTCCATGTTACAACTGTATTTATTGTACATGTATACAAGTTTCCAGTGTGTTTTTCAGTAGTCTTCAAACTCCTGATTACTGCACACACACACACACTTTTATTTATTTATTTATATATATATATATATATATATAAATAAGAGATACTGTATACAGAATAAATATGGAACATGGAATGTGTATATACTTTTTCTTATTTCTCATATTGTCATCTCTTGTTCATTTGAACACCCCACCTTCCCCTCTCTCTCTCTCTCTCTGTCTCTGTCTCTCTCTCTCTCTCTCTCTGTCTCTGTCTCTGTCTCTCTCTCTCTCTCTCCCCCTCTCTCTCTCTCCCTCTCTCTCCCTCTCTCTCCCTCTCTCTCTCTCTCTCTCCCTCTCTCTCTCTACAACCAGGGGTCATTTCCTGGCCTATGCCAAGGGGGAGGTGGAGGCCCAGCCCAGGGAATGGAAGAAGTACGATTTCCACTACGACAACGTCCTCTGGGCCTTCCTCACACTCTTCACCGTGTCGACCGGGGAGGGCTGGCCCATGTGAGTCCGCCTGCCGCCACCCTTGAGCCAGGCAGCACGCTTGCCCTGTACAGCACACAGGGTGTACACTGGTCATACATTGTCTGCGCACTGTCTTCGCACCGTGTGAATTTGACGCAACACGGGCGGTTTACTATAACGTCACGGCACTCTCGTCTGGTATGAGCACACAAATATAAGCAGGATGAAATGTCTGAGAAGGTACGCTAAGTGGAAATGACACCCATGACCAAAATCAATCTGACTTCTGCTTCTGTGCTCCAGTCTTACATGTTACACTCTAAACAGCATAGGCAACATTCAGGTAATGTAACAAATCATAATTTTAACACACATGCATCCATAAGTTAGACTGAAAGTACTTTTTCAAAAAGACTATTTAAAAAGGTTGTAAGTTGTCTGGGTTTGACTCCTTAGACCACTCAAAAAGATTTCCCATTTGGTTCCCATTTAGACAATCATTGAGAGCAGTTTAGAACTGATGTACTCTGTACTGCACTACTGTGAATGCTAATACTACTTTATATTTAGCTAACGGCTCTTGTTCCAGGCTTGATTCGTTTCTATTATGCCTTTCAAAGAACATGCAATTACGTGTCCTTTTTATGAGCCCAAATAGCACCCAATTTAGCAGAAGGTGGAGGGGCAACCGGTCGATGCATGTTAAGATCTTGTTCATATTCTATACTGTCATATATAATACTTAATGTATTTGCACTTACAATTAAGTAATTTCATATACAGAGCTTAGCGTCCAACCCGACCTGACACCCACAACACCAGCCTATCCTACAGTGTCTCGCCTTGTTGGACCTCTACAGGAGACGTCACAACATTCCTCATCCCATCTCCCCAGGGTCCTGAAGCACTCTGTGGATGCCACCTATGAAGACCAGGGCCCCAGCCCGGGCTTCCGCATGGAGACCTCCATCTTCTACGTGGTCTACTTTGTGGTCTTCCCCTTCTTCTTCGTCAACATCTTCGTGGCGTTGATCATCATCACCTTCCAAGAGCAGGGGGACAAGGCCATGTCCGAGTGCAGCCTGGAAAAGAACGAGGTGGGAACTAGAAGATGTGGGAAGATGGCGTTCGCCATGGCCTGGCAGAATACACTATCAGCTTCTGAGTTGGGGGGGTGCCTGTTTCATTTGTTCCAACTGATGTACACTAGCCTAGTGTTACAATATTCACATAATCAATATAGTCTGGCCACGCTTTATTGGGATGTGTTAAAGGTACGGTCGGCTATTGCAAGCTAAATGTAAGCTAATGCGCTTTTTGTCAAATTCAATCTCCTCGCATGTCGCTAGCTTGCCGTTCTCAGTGCGTGTTGAAAAAATAATCTGGTACTCCTACACAGCCCTGGCTCCGTAAATAGCAACATAAACAATGTGGCGAACACCGCTCACATCAACAAAGCCGTAGCACGAGGCTTTGCTTCACAATGCATTTCGACATGTGATCTGCCGCTGCGTAGGATCGTGGAGCGATACCGTTTTGATTTGAGCTCGAAGTTAGCAAGAATGACTGACCCTGCCTTTAACAGTCCTGGCCTCCTACAGTATATGGTGAGTTGAACTGTTCCGATCGCCTCATATAGCTCTACCACCATTTCGAAACACGGTTGACTTCAGCATCATCGCACTTGCCCACCCTGACAAGGTGGCTGTGCGAACGCTAATACACACAGGGTTTCCACACTATAATCACAGCGTAAAGAATTGAGTTGAGAGCAATAGTTGGGCGGAGCAAGGCTAGCAGCAGGCTGCACAGTAAATTAAATATATTTTCAGTCAGAACCAGATTGCTTTCATTTGCACTTTCCTTTCCTTTGTTTGTAATTTGTCATGACTTCTAATGTATTTACTCTTTAGTTAGACATCTGATACATGCTGTTCACACATATACAATACATCATTTTGTATACACGTTTGTTCTGGGACAGAGGGCTTGCATTGACTTTGCTATCAACGCCAAGCCACTGACCAGATACATGCCAGAGAACAAGCTGTCTTATCAGTACAAGATGTGGAAGTTTGTGGTGTCGCCGCCCTTTGAATACGCCATCATGACCTTGATAGCCCTCAACACCGTGGTGCTCATGATGAAGGTGAGGGGGGGGGAATGCCCTTCACGTTTACAACGTTAGGTTTATTATCTTTAACCAAATCTGTGTTCTTATATATGTTTACATTATACAGTAATACAAATGTGTTATGCTTTTAGAATATTTTACATACAGTTTTATCAATATTTCTTTAAAATAGAGAGCTGAAGTCACTTCTGCGTTATGGGACCTTAGTTTGGAAAAAATATGTAGGCTAGTCAAGGGTTAGAATAAAATTATTTTTAGATCCCGTTTGAATTGTGACACAAAGTACACATATGATGTGTGTCTATATATCTATAAATATACATTTTCAAGTCAAGAGCGTTGCAAGAACTAACGTGGAAGTGACTTAGGCTCTCTATTCCATTTGGTGGTTACAAAAGGTTGGACAACCACTGCCTCATACATAGCTTATATCATGTATTAGAATGATTATGTTTGGTATATCTAATTGAATGCAGATGCTCTCATTCAGCTGCATGTAGCCTTGAGTCACCAATATGTGGAATAACCACATATTGCAGTCCAATGTCACACATTTAATGAAGGCTGCTGCTAACTTGGCGGTGAACTTCAGCTATTAGCGCTTCAACAAGCTAGCAAGATGGGCTTTGGCACACAGTCCCTGGCTAATCTAGTGTGCATCTGTATCCATGGAGGGCTTACTGTAACAACCCATGTGTTTATAATGGTACTGAGAGGGCTCTGCCTTTACAATATGAAAGCACAGCACAGCGCTGAGATCTAGGAACATCCCTGTCTCTTATCTCTGTCCAGATCATCTGCACAGTCTCGATTTGTGCCCGATTACGCCTAACCAATATGTCAGAGTGCCCTCACATTGCATTGCGTGTGCACGTGCATATGCGTGCGTGCGTGTTGCGCTTACAGAACATTGTAAGGTAATGTCTCTTAGTTAGGAGGAGCGCCATCCTTCTAAAGAGACAACCATCTTTGTATTTGCTAATCAGTTTCTTCTCAGTACATTAAAGTATATACAGTGCATGTACACAGTATATTGTGTGTTTCCTTTAACCTTCAGTTCTATGGAGCCCCAGTCCTGTACGAGTCCATGCTGAAATACCTAAACATCGTCTTTACAGCCCTGTTTACGCTGGAGTGCATCCTCAAGATCATCGCCTTCGGCCCCCTGGTGAGCTACAGTGCTGCTGTACATACATTCTGCTCACCCACTGCTACACCGGACTAGAGGATACACCGCACAGGCTGGCGATTTGCAGCGCGCTCCACCTAAGTGCTTGTAGCTTCCATCACGGGACAAGTTATAGGCGTCCTGGAGAAACGTAAAACATTATTTACACCCATTGCTGTTAGGCGTTAGGAGGACGGCCCTTCTCTCTCTCTATTACTCAAACTGACTTCAGCCCGTTTGTGTGTCTGTCTAAGTGTGAGCCGCACACACACACACACATACACCAGTAATACTCCAGTCACCACCAGACTGCAGATGTATAGGTGTGAAAGAGCATAAGACAGGCAGCTGTTGCCCAGGGACACGTCACACGTCCCGACGGAGGACACGTCACGCGGTGGATGTGAGGGCAGCCGGCGGGCTGTAGAAGTGGCGTTGAAGAACCCACCGTGTGTGTGTGTGTGAGAGAGCTGAGAGGGAGGAATACAAAAAGAAGATGTGTTGTGGGGGGGATTACAGGAAAATAAATCATTGTTGCGGTAGAGTCTGGCCTCCAGCATTTCATCTGCGGTGCCGTTACATTTGTGAAAAAACCCCGTTTTTGTTAATCAGGCTTTTTCACACACACACCACATAATGTAGCTCCACCCGTGTAGCGGTTAGGGAGGCAGTGTGTCTGTTAGTACACACATCGGGCATCATAGAGCCCTACAGGCAACAGTGTGTGTGTTTCTGTACCGTCGTAGGCCATATGTATGTACTATGTACGTACAGTACAACCGATAATGTAGGCCAATGGTGGACCGTCCTGGTCTTGGGAGCTTCGATTTTCGACTTGCAGCATAAATAAGTCTTGAACTGTTCAATTCAAAAGCGTTCGTCATAAAGGCGCTGCTAATACATTTCAATCAAACGTCCTCGCATGCGAATGGGAGGGGAGTTCCAGAATGACACGCTGTGAAATTAAATTGAAGCATGCGGGCTCTGGATAGTCTACAGAGGCTTTGGTTAATGGGCTCTCTCTCTCTCTCTCTCTCTCTCTCTCTCTCTCTCTCTCTCTCTCTCTCTCTCTCTCTCTCTCTCTCTCACACTTTCTCTACCTCACCTCATGGTAGAACTACCTGAAAGCGGCCTGGAACGTGTTTGATTTTGTCACCGTCCTGGGAAGCATCACGGACATCCTGGTGACAGAGATAAAAGTGAGTTGAGCCACTGTGGCAAACTGCGTGCTAGCTAGCCCCGTCAGGCCCGCCCGCGGCAGCTTCCGGGAGCCTGCTCGGTCATTAGCGTGGCAGCTTCCAGATTCAGCCGTGGGCTCTGTGAGGCCAGGCCTGACGCACAGCAAGAGGCTTCTGCACAATGGAGAGTGATTTCTCTCGCTCCACTTTTTTTTTTAAGTGAATATGTAATCAGCAAACGGTTGGTTTTTAAAGACTTATTCTGAATGTATTTGTTGAATACAGCTTTTTAGATATTTGCTGGGTAATAACAGCCTCGCACATAACGCATTCATACTGATTACAACTTAGGGATGTAAATTACGTCTCCAAAACAGCACAGCTTGTTGCTGTAAATTATGCTGCAATCCGTTGCAAATCGGCTTCCGATCTAAATGCTTCCTAGTGCATCTGCTCAGGAAAATATGCACTCCCACAGCATACAGATATTTATATGGTAAGTCTCTAAACTTCACAAGCATTAGCACACTTCTTAAGAGACTCGCAGAGCTCGCCTTAATTTACGCAGAGTTTGGGACACAGCGCTGGCTAACGGCATCAAGATCCGCCTACTCGGCAGGAGAGGTACTTTGATTGACATGCATGACGACCAGCTAAATTGTACGCAACGGTTACTGCTTAAAATAAATGCCGTAACTGAAATTAGTAAAGAAAGCACTGCATTAGCATAAGATTAGCATCACACCAGCAGCCAACAGCTATTGAAAATCTTCCTCACTTCCGGAAAGTCAGTCACTAGCTTAAAGACGCTAATGAACGGAAGAGGCTGTGACTATAGGTAGTAGGCATGTTTTACAACATAACTATTAGTACCTAACTACTAGTCATTGATGAAAGCAGTATGGAACAGTGCTGCCATATTGTTGTGACGTCAGGTAAGTGTACATTGGGGGGCAAATCTGGGCTAGAGATGAATTTTGCCCAAGTTCCCTACTTGAAATTTCAACTAATGACTGCAACTAACCCTTTTCCGAGTTGTGAGTACAATTGATTGCAGCATCACTCCCAACTAAAAGTCAGATGATGCTTTTTTCTTACACTGCTGTCTGTGCTCCGCCCTTCCCTGGCTCCTCCCCTCCGGGTCCACGCAGACGGTAAGCGGCTGCTCACCTTTTGTAAGCTCACCGTGAGCCGTTTTCTGTCTGTCTCTGGGTTTCTGTGGCGTCAGCTGCGGGAGCATAATTGGGAGTGGCGTCGGTAGAGTCTGTTTGGATTCAAATCCCTCGCATGTTGTTATTTTTTTGTCTTTTCTTTTAATGTGATCTGCAAATGACTCTCTGGCGACTCGTTTGATTCCTCTGCCCTGGTGCATTACGTTTAATCATGTACAGAATGAACTTGTCAAATACTGTGCGTGTGTGTTTGCGCGCGTGCTAACACTGTCACAGTGTTGTGACTGTGAGCCCTGGCTGTGTGTTGGCAGGATAAGCTGATCAACCTGAGCTTCCTGAGGCTGTTCAGGGCCGCCCGTCTCATCAAGCTGTTGAGGCAGGGCTACACCATACGCATCCTCCTCTGGACCTTCGTCCAGTCCTTCAAGGTGGGCAAGACACGCACACACACGCGCACACACACGCGCACACACATGCACTCGTCACGCACGCACAACACTTGCTCAGTCACAAACACACATGCACAGATACCGTACACTGGCTCATAGTTTGGACAGAACAAGCTTGTACGGTGACCTCATCTGGAGTCACACAAATAGGCTTACTGTGCATAGGCAACTATGCGAGGCTAGCCGCTTTTAGCCTTTGCGCTAGCACGTAACACATCCGATAAAGTGCGACGGCGGCGCACGTAAACACCAGGCCCGATTAGATGACCTCCCATGGGGAAGACGACAAAGTGTCCATCTAAACCCCGGCCACCGACTGAGACCCGATTAGCAGGCAGGGAACAGACCGTGACCTCACCAGCGGGCGCGCTGGCTAGTCACTGACCCCGCATTGGAACCCTTTGATCCCCAGGCGCTGCCCTATGTCTGCCTGCTCATCGCCATGCTGTTCTTCATCTACGCCATCATCGGCATGCAGGTGAGACGCACGCCACAGCTGTGGTTGCTATGGCTACGTGAGATATCGTAAGAGCTCGCTTAACAAAATCTCCCATATTGTTAAAATAGGTGCTGTGACATATATATATATATATGCCTGTTTTTATTTTTTCTGTTTCATTAGTTCCGTTAAACAGCCTACAGTAAATTATTACATACTGTAGTATATGTTGTTATGAAGGCAGCTTGTTGTTCTCTCCTTGACATGTAGTATGACTATGGCCTTCCGCAGGTGTTTGGAAACATCGAGCTGAACGACGAGACCGCTATCACCCACCATAACAACTTCCAGACATTTTTCCAAGCTCTGATTCTTCTGTTCAGGTCCACTCCACATTCTTCACTACTTCACTACGTTACACTGCGAGTAGCTTTTGTTTGTCTGTTTATTTGAAAAGGGACATTGTACATGAATTCAACATTGGCATGGAATGTGGATGTACCCGAGTTAGCCACAGGCTAGCTTTCATCGGCAGCCCCTTTGCCAGATATACTTTTGCATTAGTCTTCATTAGGCCTTTGATAATACCTCTACCAAGGAAAAATACCACTAAATATATATGTGCAACTATGAAGCACCTTTATGTCATGTCAGCAAAGTCTTCATAAATGTGAAATGTGATTTGAACTCTTTCCTAAACATTACGTGCGGTTATTATGTAATGACACCAAAACATGTTAGTTAAAGGTTGTTAAGGAGGATTAATTGAACTTTTAAGTGAGGCCGATATTCCGGTAAATGCAGAAACTGCTTTGACTTCACCGTGTTTGTTGTGCCAGCTAGCTAAACCACACTCTGCTGATGTGCATGTGCGTCCCACAGGAGTGCGACGGGCGAGGCGTGGCACGAAATCATGCTGGCGTGCCTCAGTAAGCGCTCGTGCGACAAGAAGTCAGGCTCCGTGGAGAAGAAGTGCGGGAGCGACTTTGCCTATTTCTACTTTGTCTCCTTCATTTTCCTCTGCTCATTCTTGGTCAGTAGCAGGAGATCGGTAGCATGGTTACAACACCCGATATTCACAATATTACGTCTCAACTTCTTTTCTATCTTATCTTATTTTATGATTATTACATAATTTTGCTTCGGTTTGACTTTGCCACATGAATCAGTCTGGACAGCATATAATTGGTTGAGTCTGATCAATAGTGACCAATCAGCGGCGTACCTGGCAGCTACGGGCATACTGTAGTTTAGGTGTGACGTTGACCGACGGTGATAAGACACACACCGTCAGTTCATCCAATCACAATTAAGTATTTTACATGCCTACCCTTTTCTAAATGGACAGCTTCCCAGATGGTTGTGCGTAAACAATTAAGATTACACCCCACGTTGCAAACAATTTGTTATGGGGTTCTGGGATGTGGAGGAAGTGGAGGGGCCCACAAATGTTTTCTTCATGTCCACCGATTCCGCTGTAGATGCTGAACCTGTTTGTGGCTGTCATCATGGACAACTTTGAGTACCTGACAAGAGACGCCTCCATCTTAGGGCCTCATCACCTCGACGAATTCATCCGCGTGTGGGCAGAGTACGACCCTGCTGCATGGTAGGCGATGACTGACAACTTGGTGTGGGTGGATTGTTTCCAAATTATAGCTCATAGCCCGATTTATTCTTATGTAATGTTCCCCAATTATAGAAGTAAATGGACCCAGCATTAATTTAGACACTGTGTACATAATGTATAGCAATCATAATTGTCTATGGAATCATTTGTTGTTATTTTAGTAATCTTGAATTATTTAAGTTATTAGCAACTTGTGATTATTACTGTTACAGTATACCCAGCAAACAGTGTAATAATACATAATGCACACAACTGCTTTAATTTATGGTTTTAAAACGATCAAATATCAGCTCTAATCCCTCCATATGTCGAGGGGAGATATGCGTGCGCTTCTATTTCTGCGTGTGCATGTTTGAGGGTGTGCAGCAGATGTGTTCCGTGTGGTGGAGTGAGGAGGAGGCAGCGATGGGTCTCTAGTTCCAACGGGGGCGCTTTATGACGGGTGGTAGCGCAGCGTGGCTGAGCGGCATTAAGCCGGGGTGGGGTGACTGGGCAGGAACCGAGCCCCTGCGTTCGGGTCCCTTACGTTGATGCATGCAAATCCATCGTCCCTGCTCCCACGGAGACTGCTCAGCCCTGCGCTAAGCCCCTGTCTCCCAAAGCTCCCCTGTCAGTCACTAAGGGTCGCCGCCGGAAACCAACTTCTCTAAATCTGCAAATAAAAGCTCCCGTCTTCAGAGTGGAGGGTTTAAATAGCACACACACACACACACACACAAGGGTGGTTACGGCCATTTCCCAAAATCTAGAGTGACAAAACTATCCGCACCTGTCAACAATGTCGTAAGCTATTGTATTCAGTGATTAAATGGATCAGTTACTTTTAAAGCATTTGGACTATGTAGGTTTATCTGGCTTATATAAGGTCTGTAGATTAATTAGGGGTTCACTGGAGCTGCGTTGATTAGTCTAGCATCGCTGTAACAGCTTTCCCCAAAGAGGAGGAATTGCTGTAACATGCATTTATCCTCTGTTTAGTCTGTTGTTAATCATAAAGTGCAAACTCTTAAAGGTAGGTTTAGTCATTCTCGAGAAATGCTGCTAACTTCGAGCTCAAATCAAACTCTCAGAAGCTCCGCCCCCCACACATTGAAACGCATTGTGAAGCATGGGTATTGTTGTTGTGAGCGGTGTTCGCCACTTTGTTTATGTTCCTACTTAGGGAGCCAGGGCTCTATAGACGAACCAGGTTATTTATTCAGCACGCGCAGAAAACAGTTAGCTAGTGGAATGCAAGGAGATGTTTGGTGAATTTGACAAGTGTACAATTAGCTTACAATAGCTTTACCTTTTTAAGGACGCACTTCAACAATAAGGATGCACATTTTATTGAAGACAATAAAACTAGATTTAAAAAAAAGTATAAAAATATTTTATCTTATCCAGAACGCGTCCTGTGGCCTACAATCGGATGACCTTCTCTTAATGAACCACATATTGGAGATACTGTGTGTTTTGTGCACTAACCTCCTGGACTATTTTTTGTTTCTTACAGCGGAAGGATATGCTATCAGGATATGTACAAACTGTTGCGTTTTATCTCGCCGCCCCTTGGCCTGGGGAAGAAGTGCCCGAACAGGGTGGCATATAAGGTTTGCACCCCTCACACGGCCCATTGCTCACAAGTGGCTGTGAGAGGATGTACCGTGTGACCTTACCACACATGACAACAAAAACAAAACGCACTAACTGATTTGCGAGCGAGGTTAACCGGGGCAAGTGAAAGAACAACGGCACAGTTTCTCAGGCCTCAGTTGGTGATGTGATTGCACTCAAGTCCAAACCGGAATGGTTAATTTCAATTGAAGCAGTGGTGTAGGAAAAGGGAATTGTGCACTATGTTGTTCGCTCTGGCCTGTGTGCGGCTGATATGACTTCTGCTACCTTGAAACAGGATCGGACACCCAAAAGGCAATACAAATATGGGGTGGGGAGGGGGTCTTTGGGTCTGTCAGGGAGGTGGCACACACAGTCACCTGTTACACATGCTTTTTTATCCCATCATCGGTTGCTATTGGCAGCAGCGGGTTAGCTGTCTTTTCCGCGTGGCGGTCCTGTTTCGTTGCCGTAGCAGCAGTCGCGTCGTCAAGGCGTTCCTGGTTCCTGCCCTTGGGTCCCAGCATGAGGACAGAGAGGCCAACCGCTCCATTAACCCCGCGTCTGCCGCGTCGTGTCCGTGACTCTCCCGGGTGAATCGTGACCCGTCCCACCTCTCCCCCAGCTTCCCGTCGCACTAACGCCTGGAAATCTCAATAACTTTGGATTTCTGGATTTCCCCCTGTTTTTGTAACTCCCCTTCCTCACCCTTCCCTTACCCCTCCTCCCCCCTTCACCCGACCCTCTGGAAGTGGACGCATGGCTTACCGTGACATGTACAAGATGTTACGGGACATGTCCCCTCCTCTGGGCTTGGGGAAGAAATGTCCGCCCCGCGTCGCCTACAAGGTACACCTGTCCTAGCCTGCACCCCGCCCGCTGCCCTCCCCTCTCCGAACCCTTCCCCCGCCGCCTCTGTAGACGCTGTCCTGTCCTGTGGCTCCAGGCTTCTGTCACTGTGTGTGCTGCTTGTCCTCTGCTGCTTATTGTGTGCTGTCCGTCATTCGGTCTCTGGACCTCCCTGAACCACGTTCAGACCTTCCTGCTGTAAGAAGTGATTGAGGCGTCAAATGAAGTTGTAAACAGGCGGAAATAAAAATCGCTCCATGCCGTTTAAGGTTATCTTAAATTTGCACTTTTACTGTCTCGTCTGACAGAATGTGCTGCTTTGACAGTTAAGGTATTTTCTATTTACTTTTATGGAAGATTAATTTTATTTAAATATAAAGTATATGAATTCTGGATCAATATGAACCAACTGTACTCAGCCCTTTAACAAACAGACGTGTTCTCAATCAGGTCTCCTGTAACTAAATGTGACAGTGTGCTTTAGCTCTGTAGAAACCATTCTAACAGGTCCGTTCCTGCACCAGCTGCCCACCTCTTAGCGTGCCCACTTAACGGGAAAGATCCCCCCTCCCTACATTCACAGATGTCTACATGAATCACTGCTGAATGGCCCTGACTCTGCCCTGCTTAAAAACATCTGCCGCCCTAGCTAGCTGGGCTCTGACGCGGAGAGCCGGCTCTCCAAATAGAAACCTTCCTCCAGAGAGAGGCATTGACAGGCAGGGGTGTGAAGAGAGACCGTAGTGGACAGCAGTGCACTTATATTTTTTAATGTTGTTCCTCTTCTCCTGTCCCGCTCCAAAGAGCATGTTTCACCCCCCAGAGCCGCTCTGTGTTGTCGTTCTTCTGTCATCTGAGTGGTCACACACAGTATGAACAGGCTGCGGGCTGAACGTCACACATATTATCGCTACATTTCCATTTGATTATGTCTACATTGTCTGTCTGTCTGTGTGCGTGTACTGCAGTTAAATCTCTTGTTCTCTCTCTGTGTGGGACCTCGCATGCTTAGATGGCTGTCAGTGAGCCCACCCACTGCCAGAGCCCCCCTCCCCACTTTACCCATCATCCCTGCGTGTTGTCATGGGCACAGCATGGAAGCCTTGTCTTTCTCCTCTTCTGCTAGTGGTCTGCTCTGCTTCAGACTCTACTTCGCGTACTGTGCTCTGCTGGCTACGTGTTTGTGCAGGGATAATCTCATGTTTTTAGCCCGTATATATTTTGACACGACATGTTTTGTGTAAACTAAGTCAAATTGGTTTAGAAAGCACAACTAAATCTAGCCAGCAACGCAATTGTAGCGTGGCTGATCAAACAAAGCAAATGTTGGGCAAATGTTAAAGTAGAGTACAAAAAAAAAGTATAATATTGATATATTTATAATAAAATTAAAAAATTAAAATATATATATATATATTAAAAAGAAAAAAGAAAATATATATATATATTTATTTTTATTTTTTATTATTATATATACAATTATATATATATTTTTTTTAATGTGTGTGTGT
>JAODUH010000584.1:0-13531 GCA_027564835.1 Typhlichthys subterraneus | reverse complement strand
GCTTTCCAATGTGGCTCGGGAAAGGGAGGTTTGGGGTCCCCTGCTGAAGCTGCTGCCCCCGTGACCCGACTCCGGATGGATATATAAATATACTTTTATTTTGCAGTACAACCATCAAATGAACAAAGTGATTCATACCCCATTCTCCTCTTCCTGGGAAAGAAAAAACCGCCAGATAATGAAAAAAAACTAGGCTAGATATACATTTTATTTGCCATTCAATATTATCCTGTCTCCGCCTGACTTCTGCTCTCAGATCAATTTGTTTTCATTGAGATTATAGTCTGGAAACCATGATTGCATTAGTGTTTTGACAGCCACCCTGCTGGCGGACCAATCAGGGTGGGTTAGTGAGATGACAGTGGAGTCAAGCGTGTTTCTAAATGATGGTAGAGCTATAAGGTGATCAAAATAGTTGTAGCAATGGCGATTGGTTAACTATTGGACAGCATTTAGTCTATGCTCTGTAGGAGGCAATGACTGAACAATGGAGCATAGCCAGAGGCTCAGACTATATTCCCATTGTGTCTGGCAACCAGGCTAACTCAATAAGCAACAGAATTGTGAAAAGAGGACAATGATAGTATGTAAAGATAACATATGAATTAAACAACACACAGTGACATTAGTTTCAAGATATTTTTAATCCATTCCTCATAACCACACCATCTGTCAAATGCAGCAGTGTTCTTGCATACAAACACACTTCTATTCTGCTATACAATTGTGACTAATTTCAAAAAGATGGCACAATCACATGGAAAGGTAAAAATAATTTGGGAATAGAATGCTTTAAAGACTGACAAAAATATTTAAGATAATTTACCTTTTCTGATATACTTAAGGATAGAATAAAATATTGTCTTTAAACCCCGATATTGGTGTTTGGAGTGCTACGCTGAACGTTGCATAGTTAAGAAGACAATGGAGTAGCAGGATGTTCAATTTAAAATTAAAAAATATATTTATTTTTCATGTCAGGTGTAGTCTTGGGTAAAATGGGATTTTCAAACTCTTTCATGATTATCTCACCGTCAGTCTATCTGGACTTTTGACACAGGAAACACAAAAAGTATTTCAGCTACTGCTTGACCCATTGCTAATATATCAGAGAGTTAGAGTATGAGTGTAAAATGCTTACTGTTTGCAGTAGTTACGTAGCGGAGCCTTGTGCAAATGGCATTGATTAATACAAAATCCACAGCAACCTTTTTGCAATAATACTCTCCCAAGCAACTTGTCAACACAGCCAAATATTCACTTAATGTGTCACTCACGTTGTGCCTTAAATGTATCCCTCAAAATAAAAACAGCGAAACCGTTTGCAGGCGATCACAGAAGCCTATGTAGATTAAAAAGAAAATACTGTGAGTCTATTAGACAGTCATTAAAGCTTCAGTCCTCAAGCCTGAAAAGATGAATTAGAAACTCAGTTCAAACATCCACAACTTGTTCTAATTTTCTTCCACATTGATCCAGATTGATTCAGCATCAACCTAATCATTAACAAAAGCAGAGCCCTCAGAGCTCTGTCCAGCGGTATTCAAATGTTGCGGCGCTGCTAATACGGATCACGCCTTGTCAAATCAGGGCAAACCTCTCGTAGCAGAAAAGATGCTGTAGCGTACCCGTAGCAAGCAGCAGGATTAGGACGAAGAGCAAAACTAAATGAGGAAGCGGCAATAAAAAACTAAAAGGAGAACACTATATTACTCACGCCCGGCCACACTGCTGTAGTGAGAGCTCTAGAAGCTCCTTCCCCAATACACACATCCACGCGTCCCTCAGAAGAAACTTCACAACTTTCTCACCCATCCTGCCTCCAGATGTCTGTATTTCCATTCCCTCGATCCTTGAGTAGTATTGGACAGGCACATCCATTGTTATTTTTTGTTTGCTTTTAGAAAAATGTAACAGTTTGCGTTCCTCTCAAAGCCATCAGCCCCCAGCCCAGTAGCATCTGCAGGCTCCTGCTCTTCCTCAAGTCCTCATCCGCCAACAGAGCCACAGTGCCAGGGTCACCGGAACTCATAGATGGCCGCACTGTGTTCAGGGACGTGGGTGAGATTCAGTGACTGGTACCTGGGTGGTGCAACAACAGTTCCGGAGTCAGGATTGGACAAAGATATAGGCTGTTTAAACCTACGGGCAAGTGGAATCATACCCCTGGCACTGCCAGCGTCCTGCCACATGAAACACAGCACCCACTCAGAGTATTCTGCCATACCATTGGAATAATAGGCAAAATTCAATAAACCAAATCAATTATTCAGCCCTGTTTAAATGGCAATATATGAAAGATCTCATCTCACAAGCTCAGGATAGGGTGCATACTACATAGTGAGCCCCATAATCTGCTACATGCATTAAATATTCATCTGAAAGATTATGCATACGGATTATTGATCAAGGCTTTTATGTGCAACTGCACTGTTGAAAGGTTTCAGTACATTCTCTTTCTGAACATGAGAAGAAGCATGTGCATACATGTCATTATTAGGTTTCATCCAAGAATAGTACAATCTTTGCCATGTCGTGTTTACGCATGGGACGATGTGACAAAATTCTATCACAATTATCCTGGCCAAAATAATTGCGATAGACGATATTATATTATTAAACTGTTAAAATAGCACCAAAACATACTGAGATCACTTAATCTTAAATGTAGTTAAGAAACACACATATGTACCGTATATTTTTGTGTGATTCTTTTTGTTTTGAAACCATTATTTCAACAAAGTTGATTTATCTTTTATATGTGAGGGACACAATGGGCAAGCGGAGCCGGCTAATAAATAAATAACTAAATCAATACAATTGGACTGTACAAGTGAGTTAGACAGCTTTTTTCAAGTCACTTGTGAACATTTTCACCTACGTGATGGTATTCATGATTATCACTATAATGGACATTCACCACGATACGATTATCATCAGTATTTTTAATCGCGATAAACGATAATATCGTATATCGTCCCATCCCTAGTCGTGTTACCATTCAGAGCTCCTGTGGTAGTAGTAGCCCTCAATTGTTGCCGTGGATTTCTGAAAGCAGATGTAGTAGAATCCGGCAAAGGAAGCTCCACTGATGTCTTTAATGGTGTGGTCCGGGACGAGGAACTGCTCCTGAAGTGTTGGTACAGTGGATAATTTGACATTAAAAAGGCCCATATCATTAAAGTCTGTTTCAGTATGTTGGTTTTACTACTACATATTTATATACATGCTCAAAATTGGCTGTCAATTGATTGGTTACAATCCAGAAATTACAACTAGTTTTACCAAATTATTTTAAATTAAGTTTAGCTAAATTACATGTTATGATGTAAGCAAACAATGTACTGTGACAGTGGAAGACTTGTGAAACATTTGAGGGAATACCTTACCTTCCACCGCATGAAGATGTAGTCGGAGTTCTTCAGCTCCTCGTAGTCAAAATCATCAGAGTTAAATGTCTTTGCGTACTGGTAGAAGGCCTGGAACTTTCCCTAGGTCCGATAAATGTGATTCAGAATATTTGTTAAAATAATGCAGCGTAAGGAGGTCAGCATTAAGCAATGTGGCATTATATATCAACAAAGGTCTAGCTCACCCAGTGTTTTCTATCCACATCTTCATCTGCGTCCCATTTACGAGTAAGGAATGGACGCTTTAAAGTGATGATCTCTCCAGCAAAGAATGTGGTCAAAGTAGGGTATTCCTGCAATATGGAGCCATGTCAGAAAATGTATAAATATAGTGTTGTAGATTGTTGTTGTGGCATCTACCTTAAGTTACAGGAAAACGTATAGAAAGCAAACAAACTGAATGATGAGGTAAAAGATTGAGTGTTTGGTCGAATCAAGGACACTTCTCACCTCTGTCAGTCCTTTTATCTTCAGGTAGCCACACAAATAGGAATCCTCCATGGTAACATGCTGAAATTAGCAACAAAAATCAATATATAACAAATAATTAAAGGATTATTAATTACTTAAGAAGCAGCAACACTCTGGATTTGTCCAGATTAGTGCAATCGAACACGCCCCCAAACCAAGCAGTTGATCATATTGATGACAGTTCAGAGTGATATAATTATGAACACGGAATTCGTTGTATACAGGCGCAATATCTTAAAAGATGGCGGCAGGAAATGTTCAATATAGAATATTGAATGTTTCGATAGCATGCTCAGCGATATTAGGACAGCAGGCAGAGCTTCGCTGTCAATCACACAGGGCGTTTGACAGCTCAGCAAATGCCCCGCGTCAGGTGACAGCAACGCCGAATAAAATATCCAATAGTAACCTCACCTGCAAAACAACCTCCACATCATAAGAGTTCCCTTTACTTTTCTGATAGCCTCTGAACTTGGATCCACTGTACAAGAGCGAGGTGACAACGCCTGGCTGGTGGGTATTGATTGGCGGCGGTGGGATAAGCGAGGCCGTGGATGGGAAGGCCATAGCGGGGGAGTTGCAGAGGTATCTGGCACAGACAGGCATGATCCTTGGATCGCTGGCTTGATACCGACCGTGGCCAGTGGCCGTCCGGTCGACAAGCTAACTAATGTCCTGCGGAGAGCCCGAACGAAGTAGTCCACCAACATTCAAAATTTTCTCCGAATCTTTCGGCAGTTTAGTTAGCTAGATTCCAACCTCATACCAAACCCAAAGTAAGTAGACTTCGACGAGGCGCCATACACAGCAGCATGAACTCCCCTCATTAGTCAATACGTTTCACTGGCCTAGGAACTGACTGTTCATTTGCTGATATAGCGGATAGAATTGTGGGATTTTTTATTCTGTAGTTTTTGTAACTCTCGATAGGTTTATATTTGGACGAGTCAACGACCGTTTAGGACTACAACTCCCAAATGATGTCCTTGATGCAAAAAATGCATGCTGTTTCACGCGGAAGGTCACAGGAGCATGGGTTCAAAATAAGGCGAATTGTATAGCATCATAGAGGGATGATTGTGAAGACTTAATGTGGAAACATTTTGTTTTATTTTATTGCGTAAACATGATGCTTTTGGTCAGCGATTAAGAGGCATATCGCACGTTACCTCGCCGGTATAGAGGAGTTCATAAACACTATACACTCATTTAACAGCTAAAAATGTTTAGAGGCATTGCACGACTTAATAGCTACTTGAGTAAAGCGCTGTCATCTCGCAATGTGTGGCAAAGAAATCAGCTTTTTATCTCAATAAACAATAATGCATACTCTTCTGCCATGTCAGGTAAGACGGTTCTCGTGCTGTCAACCTCATCACTGTTTTTGGGAAGTTTACTTGTTTTGTCATTTTTCTTGTTATGTTATTATTTTTCTTTTGTCTGCAACAGAGCGAAGGAAATTCTATGAAGACGTCAGCATATCCCAAGGAGAAGGTAGGTTTTCAGAATTAAATTATGTTGAAATAAACTGTTTGAATGTCATGTTAACTATTCTGGTGTTTTCTGTTCAGGAGGTTTGTATGAGATCAACTTAGATCAGAGGAAATTAAAAACACCAGGAGGAAAGCTGTTCTTGGTACCAAATGAGGCTCTGGCCATCGCTGTGGCAACTGAGTGGGATGCTCAGAAGGACACACTGAAGTTCTACAGCATGCACCTGGTACGTATGTGTGTGGTTGGGTGGTCGTGGGGTGTGGCATGGGGTATACTGTATGTGATAAAGACAGAAAGAATGACTTCTAATTTTTTTACTCTCTCCTCTAGACCACTTTGTGCAACACAGCCTTAGACAATCCCACACACCGCGACAAAAAACAAATGATCAACGCGGCTCTGAAATTCCTGGAGACCGATACTGTCTGGTGAAATATTCATATGTTTTCTCGATTCATTCATTCATTATCAGTGGGTTGTACTTAAGGATGGCACAATCCAGTTTTTTAAGTCCCTATACTGGAACTTCAGGTATCAGCCGATACCGAGTACCGATCGATTCCAGTGTTAAATTAAGTTTAAAAATAAATTGCAAAGTAAATTGCCAATCTCTATTTTAGGACTTAGATGCATTTTAGAAACCAGCTGCTGATAGTGTGGCCTGGGTAGGTTAGACATGGCTGATGCTTGACAGTAGACCTACGAGTGTAAATTCATTTAATTGGATCAGCCCTATGGATCGGTTACTAAAGTCCTAAAATTGAGATTGGCAGTCATTTACTTTGCAACTTAACTTAAAACTTAATTTAACACTGGAATCGGATCGGTACTTGTTATTGGCCGATACCCAAAGTGCCGGTATCTATATCTGTATCGGGACTGATAAAACTGGATCGTGCCATCCCTTTAACAAATATTCCCAAACAATCTTTAAATTGTTGTTGTTAATTGTGGAAATTGGTTAACAATATGTAAATAATTATTAAATATACAAATGTTAAATTACAATCTGGCAAATAGCGTTAATCATTCTAAATGACAAGAAGCCTTCTAAATTTGTTAAAAACCTGCAATAACAGTACTACAGTAGCTAGAAATCCAGATGACATAGCACAAATCTATGGCGTTGTCTCAAGCATGACGAAAATGACGCAGTAACAGCTGTGCGCATGCGCAGTATGTCGAGGAAGCACACTTCGATGGGTAGCATAGATAGTCAGAACACCGCCATTAGTGTCATAAATATCTAATTGAAATGTGAATGTAATTAACAGAGGTTCTATTTTCTTAAAGTTATAGAGTGGATGAGCCCCCAGGTTTGGTGGAGCTACAGGTGAATGAATGGGACCCTGTGTTACACTGGATTGAAAACAGGTCAGTGTGTTTCATGACTAGTGCATTCACTTGTAATTCCCCACTATATGTAGTACATAATACCTCGTCAATTTCCCATACAGTATTCTTAAAGTGCATTTTTATGACTTTCTACCACTAGATGTCATACTAAGGGCGCCAGCATCTCATACCAAAGCAAATGCTTTGTGGGTCCCACACACACAAACACACATGCACCAGCAGCCGGTATTCTATTGATCTGTCTTACTGTACCTTATCAGATTGTCCTACCATAGCACTAAATGTAAGTTATACCAGGCCAAAGTAGTTGTGGGATAATGTGAGACGAGTGAAAATAACTTGTCTAGTGCTACCAGGCTGAAATTGAGGAATATGTTATTTGAAGGGACGAAATAGTACAGTAGCCTATTAGTAATCATATTGTACTACCATGCCAAAATATAGGGTATGCTACCAATCTGCATTAGGCTAATGTACTGCAGTTTACAGCATCAGTGGAAACAAGCATTTTATGACATTTGGCACAATACATTTTATTTTATAAATATAAAGGCACATACTGTACATTTTGGCACATAGATTTTAGCCTATGCTTTCAGAAATTGGCATACATTCCCAAGTCCCAAATTATCTTTTTGTGGTCGTGGATGTTGGGAAAGGTTAACATAATATGTAAATAATAATAAAACATGCAATAAAAGCACTAGCAAGAAATCTAAACACAGTAGAAATCTGGATGAGGGTAGGACAAAATTATGGGTGTGTCTCAAGTGACAAAAAGGCGCAATATTGATGTAGGCATGCTCATCATGACAAGCTACGACAATCTGACCTTTTCTGATCAGAATGCTCCATTATATATTTCCATAGAAAATAGTTGTTTGTTGCTAAATTAATGTTTGCAATATCATATAGATCACCTTTTAAGTAGGTACAAAGGAAGATTTGTTTGCATTTTGACCTTTAACCTTGTATAATGAGGCTTAGTTTTTAATTTATTTAAGGTATTAATTAATTAATAAATCATTGATATGATATAAGGAGTTTAGTGTGATTCAAATGTCATTCATATGTTCATTGCAGATATGATGTAGTCATTGGCTCCTCGTCCAATATATTGGGTCCAGACATCCCAGAGGCGACTAAGGATACATTCCGGCACCACCTCAACTCATACAACTTCTGGTCATTGACTGGTAAAAACGTTCTAAAGAATGTTTAGAAAGATGTCTCAACATGCAACTGATGACTTATTCTGTACGAGTAATATTTAAATTTTAGTGTCATGCTATACGTAGAATTCTGAGTTGGTGAGTTACTGATTGATGGAAGTATATTTATACTAGGGTTGTCCAAATAACGTGTTCATTTCGATTAATTATATAAAACATAACGCGACCAGAAAATGCACGCAGATTAATCTTACTTATATCTCCGCTCCATTATTTACTTTTGCTAAGGCTGCTGTCACACATACGCAAATGACAAACTGGGCAGGCGATGGACCGCCGCCTTCCGCAGCGAAATTAGTAGGTTGTCGTGCTGAATGTGGGCAGTGCAGGAGGTGAGACACACAGCTCCTGGTTTCCTGGGCCCTCGTTTATCAATGTTGCATACAAACAGATTTGTGCGTAAACCATGCTTGTTTCTATGAAAAGAGTGGGATTTATCAATGTGTACTTGAGAATGTGGGTAAATCTATACATACCTCCAACCATGCGTACGCACAGCACCTTGTGGTAGAAAAGTCAAACTGCTAATGAAATACCATCCACAAAACGGAGAAGGGATTATCAGTACTAGACCAAATCATAAACTGTGAAAAACTGTTTTAAATATGATTTGTTAATGCTTGTATTTATTTTCTAGACACTAAAGTACTAATAATTATCTTGAGATACTACTGAATTCATAAACATGAAACTATTTAAACCTAATTGAGTAATATCCTTTACAGAACATGTTTATACATTTTCTTTTCGGCTTGCACAAGTCGCTTGGAAAATACATTGTAATAAATATCTCTCGTCTTGGCACTAAGCCAACTATTTCCAAGAGTTCCAGTGAGCTTTCAGTGAGATTTGTGGTTCATTTAAGTTGTAAAATGATTTGTGTTTTAATGTTGGCCATGTTAGTGTCAGTGTGTCTAAAACAATAGTTTATTGTTTGTACAGTCAATGTGTTATTGCACCATTAAAGAAAGTTATACACTGAAAAATAGTTTTGACGTGACAAATTCAATTGACGTCAATTGGGCAGTTTGCAGTCATGTTTTCTTCCTAATGTACGTGCAGAAATTATGGTGTTATGGTTGGTTGTTACTCATAGATAACCCAAAAATGTATGGCTTGCTTTGTTTACACTTTGGTGATCAAAAGTAATGCATGTATTTTCTGTTTTTGTCTTTTTTTTTTTTTTTTTTCTTTGATATCTTCATGTTGGCGGACAGAAATTTGTGACATTTTTAGAGCTTTAAAGAGAATGTTTGTGACCATAAATGGTAATTTAGGGTGTTTCTTTATGTAAATGAGGGTTCATGTGCACTTGTACAGCACTTTAGAATGTGTCTAATTTATAATGAGAAACTACTTACAAGTTATAAAGCATACGAACGATTGATAAATCCCACTTTGTTTGTACTTACGAACATTCTAAATTTGCCGTACGCACATATTTAGAAGCGTTTCTACGCAACATTAAAAAATGACGGCGCTGGCTGTAGTGTGTGTGAGCGATTGTTGGTCACACAGACCTATTGTATAGCCTGGTGTAACCAGACTATATTCACAAAGCCACACTCCATTGGGAAGTGTTCGCAGTCATTTCCCCATTACTTTGCGTAGACACCTATGTTGAACTCTAGACGAAGTGAAAATGCGAGTTTGCTTTGCCGCAGGAAGCAAATATTGTATTTGCTAATGGGAGGCATATATTGGCTGCTGTCAGTTTCACGCATGTGTGACCGTACTGCTGCTCGGGCCGGATATAATTCACAGAACGCTTCTGACACGTACAAAACTATTGTCTACAAGAGAGGTCTTCAACCCTGATCCTAGGGACCCACTGTCCTGCATGTTTAAGATGTCTCCGTGCTCCAACACACCTGATTCTAATGAATAGTTCGTTATCAGGCTTCTGCAGAGCTAGATGACGACCCATTCATTAGAATCAGGTGTGTTGGAGCAGGGAGACATCTAAAACATGCAGGGAAAATGGGTCCCCCAGGACCATGGTTGAAGACATCTGGTCTACAATACAAACTACAGCTGTCACTGTCAAAACTATCCCAAGAGGCTAATGCTACTTTTGGAGAGAGAAGGACCTGATAAAAATGTTTCAAATGCCACTCTGTTGTTATGTAAGGTCAAGATGTCAGTGCAGTTTTGAACTGTCATTGCCTTGACTACTGGTCACAGAAAATTAAGCAAAAGGCAAATCATTATTTATGCAACTCATTAGATTAATTAATCACAAATCTTGTAAATAATTATATATTTTTTTTAATCTCTTGACAGCCCTAATTTATACCATGTATACCAACTGTAATCTTTACAGGGCTGGAGTATGTGATCACCCAGCTGAAGTCAGTGGTGCTGTCGTTAGGATTAATTGACAGACACCTGACTGTGGAACATGCAGTGCTGCTATCCAGGCTAGAGGAGGAATACCAGGTATAGGAAAACTTTCTAGAAAGATATAATCAAGAAAATATTAAGGCGAATGTAACCCTTATATTTGCTATATATTTTTTTATCCAACATTTTTCATCGACCCCTGAAGATTCAGCATTGGGGGAACGTGGAATGGGCACATGACTATGACATGTATGAGCTGAGAGCACGGACAGCTGCTGGAGCCTTGTTCGTTCAGCTGTCATCAGAGTGTTCCACCGTCAAACGGAAACTCTTGCAGGACTGATAAGCAAGAGCAAAGCTGGGACTCTTGACAAAGATGCTCATTCTACAAACTCCAGAATCCTGTTTTCTTAGGGGGGGTGTAGCTTTCTGCGCTGTGTCTCAGAAAGAAGAATTAATGGTTGATACAATCGTCTCTGGAAAGCAGCAGAAGCTGCCCCCCTTTCAGAATGTTTTTTTCTGCTGTGGCATCTACACATCATCTGTGACAGCTGCCAAGTGGGACTAAACAATGTAGTGTTTTGCATCTGTGAGGCTTTGCTCAGCTAGTCATGATGTGCATTTTGTGATGTAATGTTTATTCTGTCACCTCCATGTATGAATATGGTGAAGAGCCTAGCAGCTAGAGAGGTATTCTCAATCAAAATAAATATTCACATGCTGATTTGATTTTAAAATGAGTTGTACAAAGCTAATTTTTTTTTTTTTTTTGTGCAACTTGCCACCATATTAAAATGCCTGTATGTGTGTTGTAATACATTTCTGAATGCCTTTCTAGACACTCAAGGACATTAAAGACTTTAATAGTAAATATTGCTAGTCAAAATGCAAAGACATTTGACTGACATTTGCATTCATATACGCATACTGTCATCGTGTTCAGCTATTTATAAGTAGGCAAAACTTTCCAATCCCTACATCTATTTCTGAACATTATCAGGCCGTTAATTTACAATGTATGCACTGCCATGATGTGTATTGTAGTCGCCCAATCATGTTTCCAGATAATTTGTCCTTGACCAATAAGATTGCTTGGTGGGCGAGTCTTCGGGAAGCGCTTCCCAAGAATCATTCCATGGACTGACTTGTTTGTTGTCGAGCAAGATGGAGTTCCTTTTGGGAAATCCTTACAGTACCCCAGTGGGGCACTGCATTGGTATGTAGCCATTTGTTAGAAAATTAGTTTTTATGCAGAAGAATATATTATGGCATTAGATTATGTAAAGCAGTTAGTTTCCATGTGTCCATGAATGAGTTCTCTCCTGTTGGGAAGGCAAAGTTAGCCGCCTAGCTGCTGGCTAACGTTGCAGCTGTCACTGTGCTAACGTTAGTTCTTGGCTGCTGTGGATTTTTGACAATATGTTTTTGAATGAAGTGATAGTTGACGGGCGCCAATGGAAAACGACGTATTACCGTAAAACGAACGGTGCTGCTTGAATAACTGGTTTCTTTAACTAGCTTAACTAGCTAGGATACATACTGTACTGTGCCAGTACATCGTTGCGCCCTAAATGTTAGAAATGGTACAAATTAAAGGCAATTCTCGTATTTTTTATGTTGATTTTGTTTTCATGTGCATTTTAGAAAAAGCCACTGATGGCTCCCTTCAAAGTGAAGACTGGACCCTCAACATGGAAATATGTGACCTCATTAATGAAACAGAAGATGGGTGAGTAGAATCACTCTATCCAATCTATGTGTGCTTGATCCTTGACCCACAGGTTTTCAATCAACCTTTGTAGTGTTTGCTCATCATACCGTGGCCTGTTGCATTAGAGGACTGTCTCCACACACTGATCGCAACATGTTTTTTTGCAGCGAGGAAGCCTTCTGAGTTTGTGACTGTTTATATCCAAGGCCTCGTTGCTTATCTCAATGTCCCGTTAACCTTGCGTGACGAACGCATGAGTATGAAGTCCATATATTGTTTGATCATTGGGCGTGATAACTTTAAACAGGCAGACCTACATGGTGTAATATCTGTACCAACTAGCTGTTTAATTTTCGATGACTCACACCCACCATCATAATTCTGATGTTATCTCATAACATTAGCAATGGTACATTATTATGACTGATCACAGCCCTGTGGCCTTTTCTCAACATGTCATTATAATGGGTTCCAATGGGGAATTATTTCTACGTTTTGTTGTTGTTGTGTATGTACTGCACAGTTCAATCCATTTGAGAGCTGTGTGTGCGTGTGTGTGTGTGTGTGTGTGTGTGCACGTGTGTGTGCAGGCCAAAGGATGCTATCAGAGCAGTCAAGAAGCGTCTGAATGGCAACAGGAATTATAGAGAGGTGATGCTGGCTCTCACGGTGAGGAGATATAAAAAAGCTTACATGTTGGGGAAAAGTAATGCCATTAGATATGTGTTTAAGTTTTTTTCTTGGGAGAATTTGTAATATGTGTAATGAAGCATTATTAGATATTTTATGTTTTAATAATGAGTAATTAATGTCATGTTCAATTATCAATATTTATATGAAATTATCTTTGTAAACCGTTTTGTTCTTGCACTAGTGACTAAATATGTGCTGTAATAGTGACACTGGTATCATGTCTTCACTAGCTATTACATAATGTTGTCCTCTTTCAGGTCCTGGAGACATGTGTGAAGAACTGCGGCCATCGCTTCCATGCCTTCGTCACCAGCAGGGACTTTATTGATGGCGTGCTTGTCAAAATAATTTCCCCAAAAAACAACCCTCCTACCATTGTACAAGACAAAGTGCTCGCCTTGATCCAGGTAGGGAGATTGACATTTAGCAGTCTTGGACTGCTCGGGTGCAGCACCTCACTTCCTTGAACACACTGTAACCACACTATCCATCCATACATCCACAATATAGACACATAGGATTATACTATATTTAATGTAACTTTGACAGCTGAGTATATGTAGTGGCTGTGTAGCTTCAGTTCCAATTGGAGGAATGCCTCTTACAATTGATTATGTAGAGAGATCCTAAGGTACCTGTTCAGTGAGAGTGCAGTAGGGCTGAAACGATTTATCGACAAATTCGATTACCACGCTTACAAAAAAATTTCAATGCAAATTACTTGCATCGAAGCTTAGTTAAATTTATATATATATATATATATATATATATATATACACTACCGTTCAAAAGTTTGGGGTCACTTAGAAATTTCCTAATTT
>JAODUH010000583.1:0-13531 GCA_027564835.1 Typhlichthys subterraneus | reverse complement strand
GCATAAAACCTTACAAATGAAAGGGAATGTTTTTGCAAGGAAAAAAAGGGGAAAAAGGCCTAGGGATGTCTAGTTCGGAAGTGGATTTAAAGCGTTTGGGTCTGACGAAATTATGTCTGTACGTCTGTGTGTGTCTATATCAGTGTTGGTTTCGATGTCTGTTTTACGTATCACTGTATTATGGCAAATCATACAAGCAGGTGGGTTTGCAAGGAGCTACATACACTTTTTACTAATTGAAAGAAAGGGAGTGTCAATGTTAACATGAAGTTGGCTGAATAACAGCGACCCATCTCAGCAACAAGCATTAAACTGGGATACCACACTCATATGGTATATCATATGGTACTGTATCAGATGGGATACCATATGAGTTTGTAAAGTCACTACTGTATATCCTTATGACTTTTAGCAAATCTTTTAACTGGTGTTTACTGCAGGTGGGGAAAACAGCATTTAAGGAATACTGTAGCTTTTTCAGTGGTGGTGAGGCAGAAATAAGCATTTATTTCCTGCCAGGGTTTATTATTGGAAAATAACTGGTATTGGCAAATACTATGGGTCTGATGTTACGTTGTTGGGTGGCAACTGAGGAATGGCCAGAAGAATTACAAGACTAATCTTGGGTAATTCAAATGAGGCTAATATCAGAACAGAACAGAACAGAACAGAACAGAATATTCATAAAACACCCAAAGAGTCCCGCACGACAATAACCACTACTACACCTACACAAAGTATGTGTACAGAAGTTGTTGCATTATGTCAAATGCACCAGAGTAAATACTCTCGTTGCATACAGTACATTCATCTGTAGGCCGATCATATTGCAGTAAAGGTGTAACATACTGTATAAACTGCAGTTCATGGCAGTTCCAGGACAGTGGGAAAGTTAGAGTGCCTTCTCTACTGTAGAGAGATGTAGAAGACCCACTATGGTGCATCTCAATAAATATGAATATTGTGGAAAATGTAAGTAATTTCAATAATTGTGAATAATTGTGTGTAAAACTGAAACTCATATACCGTGGATTAATTGCACACAAAGTGAACTAGTTCAACCCTGTATTTGTTTTAATATTGATGATTACGGCTTACAGCCCAAACCCCAAATAAATAGATTAGAATATTGTGAAATAGTGCAATATTTGTAGACATTGAATATGTCACTCTAATCAGCTAAATAACTCAAAACACCTGCAAAGGTTTCCTGAGCCTTTAAATGGTCTCTCAGTTCTGTTCAGTAGGCTTCACAGTCATGGGGAAGACTGCTGACTTGACAGTTGTGCAGAAGACAGGCATCCATGAGGATGACTGACAACTCAGCCGTCTACCAGTAAATATTAGAGCACATCATGCTTCCTTCTGCTGACAAGCTTTACGGAGATACTTTATTTTCCAGCAGTACTTTTCACCTGCCCACACTTCCAAAGTTACCAATACCTGGTTCAATGATCATGGGATTACTGTGCTTGAATGGCCAGCAAACTCGCCTGACCTGAAGCCCATAGAAAATGTATGGGCTATTGTCAAGAGGTAGATGAGAGACGCAAGACCCATGCAGACAAGTTGAAGGCAGCTGTCAAAGCAACCTGGGCTTCCATAACACCTCAGCCGTGCCACAGGCTGATCAACTCCATGCCACGCTGCATAGATGCAGTAAGTCATGCAAAAGGAGCCGTAACCAAGTACCTGTACAGAAACATACTTTTCAGAAAGCTGACATGTCTGTATTAAAATTATTTTTTTCACTGGTCTTATGTCATATTCAAATGTTCTGTGATATTGAATATGGGGTTTCCATGAGCTGTAAGACATAAGCAGCAAAATTTAAACAAATGAATTACACACAAAGTGAACTAGTTCAACCCTGTATTTGTTTTAATATTGATGATTACGACTTACAGCCAAAACCCCAAATAAATAGATTAGAATATTGTGAAATAGTGCAATATTTGTACTGATATTATTTATCAGCTAAATAACTCAAAACACCTGCAAAGGTTTCCTGAGCCTTTAAATGGTCTCTCAGTTCTGTTCAGTAGGCTTCACAGTCATGGGGAAGACTGCTGACTTGACAGTTGTGCAGAAGACAGGCATCCATGAGGATGCCGTCTACCAGTAAATATTAGAGCACGTCATGCTTCCTTCTGCTGACAAGCTTTACGGAGATGCTTTATTTTCCTTTTTTTTTTAACTAGGCCTGTGTTTATTTTACATTCAGTGAACAGTAATGCCATGATGTGTTGTCCAGACTAGTATAGATACTGTATCTGTTAATTGGGTTGGTGTTTTTTAGACTGACACATTTGTTAAATTTCTTAATATGTTGATATAGATTTTTCCTTTTTTATGTTTTATCACAAATAACAGATAGCACATTATTTATAAATATGATATAACCAGTAAATGGTAAATATTAACCATTTATTGTATGCTGTCTTTATTGCTTGTAATATGGATGAAGTTAACATCATTAAGTATTTTTACATACATTGTTGTGGCTGTATTGAACTAAAAGCCAAACAATGCTGTGGGCCCACCAGACATGCAAACATTGGCTGAGTAACACAAAATCTGTATGAACATCACATAATGGTTATGCTTTATGCTGCATATTTTGACCGAAAAAACATGACCGAAAATAACCAGATCACGGGTACAAGCGACCAGAATGGGTTTCATCAGGAGGTTGGCAGGCATCTCCCTTAGAGATAGGGTGAGAAGCTCAGCTATCCGTGAGGATAGCTGAGCTGCGTTGAAAGGAGCCAGTTGTGGTGGTATGGGCATCTCGTAAGGATGCCCCCTGTGCGCCTCCCTAGGGAGGTGTTCCAGGCACGTCCAGCTTTAAGGAGGCCTCGGGAAGACCCAGGTGGAGAGATTATATCTTGACATTGGCCTGGGAACGCCTCATGATCCCCCAGTCAGAGCTGGTTAATGTGGCTCAGGAAATAGAAGTTTGGGGTTCCTTACTGGAGCTGCTGCCCCCACGACCCAACTACAGATAAGCGGATGAGGATGGATGGATGGATGGATGGATGGTGTGGTAGATGACTTTGGATGTTAAAGATAGGGAACATATTTGATTAATGACTAACTTGAGGGTTCAATTCCTATTTCTTATGTCTTCTATACCAAAGGTTCATCCTTGAGAGCAGGCAATTTCCCAGCAAAAAAGTCAAATAATGAAGCCAAAGACCGTCTAAATCCTTTTCCAAAGCTGGAAAGGATCAGTGTAACATAATGAACATCAGAGGGCTCATGTACTCAGTCAAGGATAAAAGGGAGGTTGAGTCTTTTATGTCCTTGGCTTCAAAAATCTGTTACATTGACAATCCTTCAGATGTATTGTAATAAATGCAACATATTGTTTTGGCTCTTGGATCGACCTATTCATTTTATGTGACTGTAAAATTAAATGTTTAATTTCTAGACATCTAACATATGTCACAACATGCACACAATTGGAGCCTCTTACAGTAGTTTATGTGTGGTTATATGCAAATTGGAAAAATCAGTAGAATAACAGTAATTCCTGCTACAGTATGTGTTGGCTGCTGTTGGCTTGGTGGATTCCAGACTCCTAGAACTTTGAACACTGTTCATATCAGCTTGCGTTGGCTTTTATAGTGTTACAGTATATGTGTAGTGATTTGGTATTCTGTCATTTAAATAGACATTAGCTACCATGCTTATTTTGTATTGCATTAACTCCATCAAATGTGGGTATGTTTGATGATGTACTGTAACAACTGCAAATTAAAGACTGTATGCAGCATGTTGTGGTTACTTCTGTCCATGCTGCTAAATACATCCATGTATAGTTTTACTTTCTGTGCTTAGCAGTAAGTCTAGCTCTGCCAGTTCCCAGATATGCAGCATCTTTCTTTTAGAAAAATATACAGCATCTCTATAAGGCCTCTGTGTGGATAAACAGAAATATATCATAGTTTATTCTTGTCTTTTTTTTATTGTTCTGTGACCAAGTGAAGTGAATAGCCTCTGACTCCATTAATAACTTGTGCTGTGGGGAGCTATTATGCGAGTCGTGAAACCTGAGAGCCAGTCACCTGTTCTGCTACCTGAGCCTGGGTCTAGGAGGAGGGGGGGGGGGGGCCCAGAGCTGAAGGAGGAGGGTAGCCTTACTTAGTCGCCCGTCTAGGAGCCAGGGTAGGAAACGACCAGAAACCTCTGGGGACAGCTAGTGGGTGCTGCGTTCTTAGTTCCTAAGCCCCGGTGAGGCTCCTGGAGTGGCCGAATTAATGGGGAAGTATCAACATCCACTGGAACGCGTCCATGAGACCCATGGTAGTATAAGTCCAAGACAAGAGCCGGCCTTTTTTCGACAACGGAGGATATTTGCCTCCTGTTAAACTGGAGAATTTGAGGTAATCTCACAGGGATATTTGGCTCACGACTATAATGACTGTGCTGATGTGCTGCGCCTATAGCTCCTTCATTCTCTGTCAATGCTGAGCGATTGCTATTTCCAGAGGGGCTAACAAAGACACCAGAGAATCTTCCGGGCTCTCGCTTGACATCCTCGATCACGTAGCGTCTGGCTTCATTTTGACAGTCTGCTTTATCAGGTTAGATGCACCATGCGTTGTTTCACAAATAATTATATAAGACACTATCTCACAGGCCTCTAGGTGTTTTGAAATGTTCCAGTTTATGGCATTCCTCACTGGTATGCATTTCTGACGGTTTACTGTATTATAAAGTAACATTCCTCAATAGCATGCACCCAGACCTGTCAATGACTTGCAGTTATGTTAAATCATATATATTCCAAAACCATAATTATAATGTACAGTTTTTAAATGTGCTCAAAATGGTATATCACCATATCATTGTAGAGTGGAAACAAACTATGTTGGTGAAAACTGGCTGATTTTGTTAATCAATCAACCATCACTAAGGTTAAAGTTAACTGTGAAGCTAATTATCCACCACACACATTCACCCAGTGACCAAAGTTAGGTCTGACAGGCTCATCTATATTACCTGTCTGTAGAATGAGCTCCTGTTTATTAATGGGGATTCAAAGTTTACAATGACAAAGGAATGCTCTTGAATGTCTCACTACTATGACTCCCATTATGTCCACTGCGACCATATTCCATCAACCGACCGTCAGAACAGGTGCTGCATGCGCCATACACCTTAAGTTACCACAGACACACACACACACATATATATATATATATATATACAGTATATGTGTGTGTGTGAGCACAGCCAGGGAACAACAGCACTTAACTGCTGACCTGAAATTAAGCATTGTTTAAACGTATAGTTATATTCATGTCATGTTAATGAATGCTGTGTTTCCGGTCCTAGGGTGACCAATGACCGGTTAACTATAGCTGTATTATATTTTTGTATTTTCGTAATAATGCATATACTGTAGTATTATCTGTATATATTTAATTAATTTATACACATAACCAGACTAAATGTTTTGAACTACACAGACACACACAGACAGTGAAAGTTTAACAAGTACAATGTATGTCAAGAAAGGACATGCAATTGATGTTTTGTCATTTTTTCTTCAATATTTACTAGTAACTATCTAACTATTCCAATACTTACGAGTATATATTTTCCAATTATATAGTAGCTATGTATTTATAAATGTATTTATACTTAATTAATAAAAACTATACATTTTAATAGTTGCAGTATTATATTTCTGTTTTTGCTAACTACATTTTCATTATTTACTTGTAGGGTATACTATGGATATATGCTGTTAAAGTAAGTATTCCAGTTCCAGGAGCACAGGCTGTAACAGGCTTATTTCTGCACAGCCTGTTACCTATCCAGCTATATGTTCCCATAGTCTTACTCTATGTATTTGTCAGGTGGACTATGAAAACAAAGGCACATAGACAGTACTCCATTTCTTTCTGAATAAAGTACTTTCTCAAACTGTGTGAGACATGCACCCACTCACACTGGCTGGCAGTATACAGTACAGTATATGTTGGCATCTGTCCCTTTATCTCTTTTATATATTCATTTGTTTTTCCTCTATGGTGGAATTGATCAATATTCCCCCATTCACCCCTAAACACAAATAGCCAACTTCCATGAATGTCTCTTTGTTACATTATCACTCTTTCTTTATCCAAGTTTAACTTGCTCGCTTGGCAAAAATATATCATAGGGAAAATGAGGTGAAAACTATGAATACATTATTTGCTATTTCAGTATTGTTCAATCTCACATTCCTGTCCCATGTGACTACACCTCAAAGTAGAACACACAGGGTAAATGTAATTACCTTTCTTGTACTGTATTGTATGCATGGCTCGCTTCACACAAACACCATAACAAAGAAAAACATTACTTTAATTTGCCTGCACTTACCTCGGAAGTGTGTAACATATGTATAATGGTATACTGTTTGTGGAGCATTTCAGATTTACCGAATGTAATAAAGATTGTAAATGCCTTGCATTGCATTGCAGTGCAGTACAGATGATAGTGTACAGTTGATGTTGCATTCACAGTTAAAGAAAACCGCATGAAATTAAAGATAACAGAGAAAGGGTGATTTTTTGTAGCATTGAGTTGTAAATCAAGCAAGCAGCAGATAAGCCCTTTCTTTAGTAGGAGTAAACATTTGAGCTCTAACTGCATTTGTCCTCTTACCATTTATTAAAAATGCACAAGGCAAACCAGGCAGTAAAGCATGATTGTGATCAAAGAGTCAGCATTAGGTCAGCCAGGGGATAGACAGCGATAAATTCAATTTGTGACATAGAACAAGAGAAATATGTGTGTGGGGTGGACATGAGACAGACAGAAGGAAAAACAGTAGATAAGAGGAATGATTTCACTTGATAATTTTATTGAAAAGAGATAAATTAATTTAGATGCTTATCCAGCTATTGATATACCAATTGATATACAGCAATTGGTATAAATAATAAATGCTTTATTTACAGATGGAAAAATAGACGACAACTGTACAATGTCAAATATTTTCAGCAGTTGGACAGCTTCAAGCCTTTCCACATTTAACATCAAAGAGGTAAATCTCTGCAGGATTTACATGCATTAAATGGCATATATTGACTGCACATTCTGTGTTTGAGCTAACACGCTGCAGTATGTGCTCAAATACACATACCTGTTAGTATTATTTTATGTATAATCATAAACATGAAAATATTTAGCCTCATTGTTCAAAAGGGCTCATTCGGAATTTAGAATAATGCTCAAAAAACCCTAAAGACACTTGTCAAATCAAATATAATTTATGTATTTGTTTCCTGATATTTCAAATGTTTTGAATGTCAGCCCCTCCAGGAAGAAGAATTGAATTGGAACAAATTAGGGCCTGTCTACAAACCATACCCTTCTAGCGATGTTGGCCCACGAGGTTGCGTTCCTGTGTAAAAATTAATCGGAGGAACATATCTTTGAAACACATTAACTTTTGTGGGCAGTTAGAACAAAAAACATGGCGTAAAAAAACTTACAAAATACAAAATAACATTTTCGACATTTGCTATTTTGACATCAACTTACATATAGAACAGGTTCTACTATATGTTAGCATTTACAGTATAATATTAATCAAATACAGGCAAATATACTTATATTTGTCTTTTTGATGATGGTATTGTCTACTTCATAATGCATGGGTGCCGCCATTGTTGTGTGACGTCAAATCGGGATCTCGTAGGAACTACGACTTTGAGTGGCGTTCTATTGTAATTTTTTCTAGTAGGAAGTCGGAAATTCTCGACTTCCCAGATCTCTGGAAGCCAGCATTAATGACATGGTTAATATGTCCCCAAGTTCTACTCAACTTTAGACATTGCCATGACAACAGCAACTGGTAAAGAAACAGTGCAGGAACCTTTTAATGAGTCACTCTTAAACCATAAAGTTAGAGCTATATGGTTAGGGCATTAGCATGGTGCTGCAATAACAACTTATCCGAATTTGAGGGAATTTGAGGGCATTATGTTTTATTTTTTGCACTGTCACATATTTGTAGAAGTATTACAAATTATGCTTCCAGAAAGATGCTTTAAGGGTGTTAGTTTCTCAGAATTTCCACTGTGGAGGAATACTTGTACTGTAAGTAATTATTTTGAATATTTTTAACAGTTAATTTAAAATGCTTCTTTATAGATGTTTTCAGTGATTTTTTAAGGAGGAGGGGGGAAAACTGTGTTTTATTGCCAGTACCAATAGGCAATTGGGGAAATATTTATTATAATTTCTGGGCATTGCTTAGATACTCCGAGGTATACTGTACACTATCTCTCAATTCACAAAAGTAAACAAAATGCAGAAATTAGTATTTTCAATTAACATAGGACTAGACGAATAAAGGGACCCATTTAAAAACATTTTTTGCATGAAAGCTTCTAGGCACAATAGATACAAATCATGTACAGAAAATGAAAAAGGGCTAAGGGGAAGTCTTAAAAAATAAAAAATTACTTATTTTCTTCTGCTATTCTTGCAGTGAGAAGTCATCCTTACAAGCCATGCTCCCTCATAGATCTGGATATGCTATAAGATGCTTGGCAGTATCACAGGTCTTTGAGAGACTAATTTCAACTCAACTCTTGATAGGACCTTTATTCTGTCTTCCATTAGGCCTCAGAAAAGGACACCCCTGCTCTGCTGAATAAGAATGTGCTGTCATCGGGTGTGTGGAAGCAACAAGATGAGAAGGAGAGGAGGGTTTTCCCGTCATTCAGAATGGAAATACCTTCGAGGGATCCTCAGAGACAAGGCTGTGCATCTCACACTGGGGCTTCAAACCATTTAGAGACTGCAAATGTCCCTGATGCAGCAGAGGAAACTTTACAAGGGACATTTTCCTCTGTCAGCATCCCCGCCAAGAAGATCCCTCCGTCGGGTGTCATCCCAGAGGACAATGTGTCCACCTCATGTTCAACCACACCTAGGATGACATTTTTCTACCCAGAACCCTTTAGGAATAGAGGCTTGTTCACAAACCGGTGCACATTGAGAGCCTTACCCATCCATCCCAACTTGTACAGGCAAAGTCCTGTCACTGAAAAGAAAAAAGACATTGGCAAAAGACAGAGCTACTCTACCGCGGACTTGGTAGCATTAAGAGAACCTTCCAGAGAAGAGCGTTTTAGCACGGGAGATGAAAAACAGGTAGCAGGAGACTCTTTTACGCCTCTGTTGGCAAGACATGCTCACCGCTCCTGCCTAGAGCTTGAGGTGCACCCCGTGCGTGCCAACTCCGTTGTGTTTCTGAGCAAACCACTCTCCTTTTCTCTGGTAGACCTCGAGGAAAGGAGAGCATGCCAGCCATCCCTGCGCAGGTCTACCTGCTCTCTACGCCTTAGTGCTTCCTCACATCACATAGCCTCCAGAGACAACAAACCAGCCAGAACAGATGAAGGTTATGGGAAATTCAAAGCAAGAACGGGAGGCAGCCACAAACCCACTGACCGAAACAGTGTTTTGCCCTCCCGCAACAGTTGCGGTTGTCCAGCAAGGCAACATGGCCACAGGTTTGACAAGGTAGCAAACAGAGATGATTCTGACAGACATGACCACGGTGGGGTGTTATCATTCAGAAGGCCAAGTCCCTCACAGACGGAGGCCAGCAAGCAGAATGGGAATGTAAATGAGGAAGCCTGCCTTACCCGCAGTGATTTTAGGCAGAGACACAGCACTTTTAAACTGGGCGCAGGTACTGTATGAATTTCATCACCCCTGCATCGGAAGCTAAATGTAAAGTTCCAATGCAAATGTATACAGCTCTCTTTTCAGCAGCTGCTATTTCCCATAGCCAATGTAGATAAGATCCCACTTTTTACTTTCACATGAGACAGATTACTGCAGTGCCAAGGTGGTTTAGAGAGTGTAGTCTCATTTCTATCGCTGCCTCTAAACTCTTTTTATTGAAAATCCTGACCTCTTCTCTCTCACATTCAGTGTTTCATGGTGGTGCGTAAACTACAAAGAATATAAGCACAAGTACTGAAGCATTTAAATAGTAGCGGTCTTCAGCAAGGTATCATTTCCCACCAAAAACTAAAATTTCAGTAAGTCAGTTTGAAGTTTGAAGAGGCGTGGAATGTAAAAAATGCCTGGTGTATTATACTGCACACTTTGCTTATAAATTGAAAAGTGGATGTGTATTACAGAGTAGCACTCTAAAGTGCTCTCACACATTTATCTCTCATGGTCTGACTGTGTTTTACTAAGCGATGAAGGCGGAATCAAAGCTAATAATATTCATTTTTACCACAGCCAACATCCTGTTCAGAATAACATACAGTAGGCTATGTGAAATCCTAAAAACAGCTGTTTTATGTTAAACCCTATAGCCAGGGACTGGTTTGTATATAAATGCAGATGATGATTATTGTGCAGTGCAGAAATAATATGTTACAGCAGGTAGAATTATGACATCTAGACAAATATGGGAACTGTATGCCATATTCCTGATAAGAGCACAGTATTATGACTGGGTTGTTGTATTTACATTGCATTGCCTCAAGAACTTACTACTAGCAATCCTCACATTGGGTGAAATAGAGTAGAATTAAGTAGAATTAAGCAGGAAGGATTACATACCTGAAGAGGTCACTAAGTTTGCCAGCCTAGTTCCCATTTTCAGGGCTGTATCAAATAAACAACACACAAAATGTATTTATTTTTTTACTATCCCCTATCAACACATACAATGAGGATAGGCAACACATTGTAGCTTACATGATACATTGACCTTTTGTTTGTTTTTATCATAGCACATATTCCAGAGAAGAAATAGTAACAGTTTTAACAGGTGGCATTGATGTGCTATCATTGTCTACATTATTCATATACCAGTCTCATGTTCCTGCTGGTTTTTATATTTTGTGTGAGTTCAGAGATAGTTGGGGGTCAGTTTAAGGTCGCTTCAGTTTTTCTTCACCTCCCTATAGTTGACCAAATCCTAGCTGGAACTTGAAACTCATTCCGTATAAAAGCCTTCTACTGTACATGAGCAATTGTCTGATAATAACTCACAGTGAAGGACACTAGAAATAGTCCTAAGTGGATTTCCAAAGTGTCTCCAGTTCTGCAAATAAAAATCATATTTAACACCAAAGAGAACACAGCAATATACCACTGCTAAACATCCGTTTGGGACATGGATATCCATCGGCGGGACTCTATAAACAGGTGAATCTCCCATGAGAGCACGCCTTCACACCCGGCATTCATAAAACCCCGTACCAGTCCAATAATGCTTACCCGTAACCAAAATTGATTTTCATACACCAGGGGAATATTAAAACAAGTTACTGTAGAAACTTGTTCTAATTATTTTCTCGACGATAATTCATAAGAAATGAAGAATAGGATGTTACTCCAAAGGAATAAAGTTGTAAAATTGAAAATGTCACTTCTTTTTTATATCTTTATCCCTTAGTGGACTCGTGTGAGAGAAGTGAAAAGCGACCAGAGACTGGTTGTTCAAGGGAGGGTGCCAACGTCAACACTTCATTTGGGAGAAAGGCGTGGCATTATCATTACCACCTGATGATGGAGACTCTGGACAGCCCACAGAAGACTCACAGTCTCAAAGTACAACCATGTTTAAGTTACTGTATCAGACACAACATGTCTGTTCATTTTTGGTATTATAATAATAAAACCTAGTATTTCTAAGAAATCACTACCATTCCTGTTAGGTGATAAATACAAGAACTGGTGCAGTTGCTAGGTAAATTATATATATTTATTTAATTCAGTAAATTTGACAGATACTTTTTATTAACTCCATTATTTTATTATTGCTTGTTTGCATTGTTCGTATCAAGTTTGGTTGGTTTCACCTGAATGTCCTTTATTCCTGAAGTTTACAGTGTTAACGTATTTTATCTTATCGTAATATAACAGCATACAATTTCCGAGTTAATGCTAACAGGTTTTTGCTTCCAGTAACAGGTTTTTGCTTCCAGTTACTGAGCATTAAGCGTTATGATATATTCTAAAGGAATTCAAAAGGGAGTAAATATATATTATTAATATTAAGTAAATCCCAGCACAACGATGTCTTCGATAGCCTCCCAGCTATATTACACATCTGGAAATAGGATTTACTAGTTTTAAAGAATCTATTTTCGAAAAAGGAATAACACTGAACGCAAATGTTATACAGTATCAGTGCATGGGTTGTATTATTCCCACCAAAAAATCTAATCAGATACACATTAGGCTTACATTCCATTCCCAGGAGGCGTTGGAGCTTCTCAGGCCAGACTTCATCAGTCGGTCCCAGATGAGGGTGAGGAGGTTGGAGCAGAAGACCCGGAGAAGGAGGGCCCAGCAGGACTCAGACCCAGACCTGGTGCAGGGCCTTGGGGAAGAAAGAGGCCCACAAAGGCGGAACTGCACCACACCGCATCCACTCTGTGGTAAGCACAGCAGTGTCTCTGAAGGCCAAATAATCCATACAGTATAATGCAGTTCTTTACAGTGCTTAGAGGAGTCCTTGATTTAAATATGCTGACAAAGTGGTCAGGCATGTGTGCTTGTGATGCAGCATATGGAATACCCTATAAAACACACGCTGTGCGTTACTGTATCCCTCAGAATCAATGGAGTTCTGGCCCAGTTCTGAACTTAAAGGGTTAAACTTTAACATGGTCCTGAATATGGTAATGTACTTTTCTTTGCCTGCGAAGACCATTCTGAGTGTACTCTTTTTTTTTTCCAAATGTGCCATCTGTATTCTGCTACTGCATTATGGTTAACTGAAACTCATTTGGGGGCTTGGAATCTAACGTGATTTGTACTGAGATTTGTATTGACCATAAGTGACCATAGTTATTTATTATGCAAGTGCTTGGTGACTGGAATCTCTCATACATATTGACTGTAGAGCAGACCACTTTATTTCTCAAAGTGGAAACATAGTATCAGCCACAAAATAAAATAAAAAGTAGCAGGTGTTCAGGGCTCTCTTCAACAAGCACCATTAGAGGTTTGTGAAGGTTTGACTAACCAGGTGTCAGCAGAGACCTGGGTCTATTCACATGCCATGGTGCTTCCTATTCGTTGGTTACACCAGCGCTACAGGGACACGGAAATTCACCATACCCCCAACCCAACCATACAGCGGATGTCTCCTTTGATTCTGAGGATAGTTCATTTTCAGAGGGAGTGCTGAAGCATATAAAAAACCAGTGTGTCAGCTACATGTGGAACTATTTGAATAAGGTCTGGTACAATGAAATGGTGGTTGGCACATTTTTATTACGATCATACCCATGGGACACATTTTGACTAATTTCAAACTAATTTTAACATTTTCTCCAAAATATGGTGTGTCGATAGAATTTTCATATTCTACTTGTTTTCAGTGTGACTACAACGTTTTGACGTTTTGTGTCTCAGTGAAACGATACAGTATACACACCCTATAGGTTTGTGGGTCAGTTTAAGGAGAGAGAGAGAGAGAGAGAGAGAGAGAGAGAGAGAGAGAGAGAGAGAGAGAGAGAGAGAGAGAGAGAGAGAG
>JAODUH010000582.1:0-13531 GCA_027564835.1 Typhlichthys subterraneus | reverse complement strand
TGCAACATCTTCGATATGATATTGCGCAACGTGATATTGCGATAACGATACTGAATCGATATATTGTGCACCCCTATCGGACACATTTAAAATTATTCCTAGGCTTTCCGGACTGATTCACACAGCGAAACTAAATTGTAGCTCGTGAGATCAGGATGGTCTCACGAGGCTAGTGCATTGCAGGTTTAGACCAATTCACAGCAGATTTAATGACTGTAGATGCAATTACAGTCGTTTTGTATCTTGAAATAACTGCTTGAATGGTTAAAAAGACAAGGCTGATCAAATGCATTTAGCAAGATAAGCAATCCAACACTGGCAAAGATACATTCATTTAAGAAAAGTACCATTATAGTCAGACATTCTGCAAAGGTCTTGCAGATATTTGAACGTTATCAAAACAACAACACTTCTCCCTTCAATGCAATATGGTGCTCCCTCAGAAGCATAGAGCTAGCGGGCCACGTTCTGATGCTAATACACTGAAGTGTATTATCTTAAAAATCACTACCTTTAAAGTGGGGGAAGAAAAAAAAAAAAAAAAAAGAAAACCACACAGCATGTGGCTCTTTGAAGAACAAACTGGAAAGTAACATTTAGAGCTGATGGGCTAAGCTATGGGCCTAAGCTTTCAGCTCTCCCACAAAAAGCATTTAAACAGCCACAACTTGTACAAAATGCTATTGATTGCAAAGAAAATTGAACACCAGTATAACATGTTTTTATGTGAAACATTCATCTTTTACTTGTAGGAACTGTGCTACAGTGTAACAATAAAGTGATTTGCCTTTTAAACAATATATGGAATTGGGAATATGAAAACAACAGCCATTTATTACACCCCTTGCTTCATTTAATGTCAAAGGGCTGTCTATGCAAATTAGTAATTTCTGACTAAAAAAAGTTACCACAAGAGTTACCACAGCAATGAAGTACACAATAGGAAAAACACTGGCACTGACCTGAGATGAAGGATTTGAAATAAGTATCGACAGCATTGATAAGGAAGTAATTTGAGACATTCTTTAGGTAAAGTAAAGGTGTGTTTATTGTCACATACATGTTGCAAAATTCATCCTCTGCATTTAACCCATCCATCAAGGGAGCAGTGGGCAGCCGCTGTGCAGCGCCCAGGGACCAACTCCAGATTGGAGCCAGTGGCACTGGTGAGATAGCACTGGCTGGAGGGTGAACCTGACATGTTTTTAGATAGTGGGGGAAACCCACGCAGACACGGGGAGAACATGCAAACTCCACACAGAAAGACCGGGCCACACTGGGACACCGTGTCGCCCGGTTGCTTTAACCTGTTCATCCCTAAGTGGGTTGTGCACGTAACTTCCCCCCACTCCCCCAACTTGTGGAGTTATGGTTATGTTTTCATATATATGTCTAGTTACTATTGATGATATTAATTGTAACTAGACATGTATGAGAGAAGATAGTCTGGCCTCCATAGGCCAGACGTGTGTATTAAAGTTATATAAACATCTGGCCTAGTGATGTAGGGGTTAACAATGGAAAGGTGTGTTGGTTTCATTTCCGAAGTAAAGCCACTGGCCTTACAAATTTCTACAGTTACCTCCTGCAGAGCCCTACATTCTCCATGATCAATGGTCTCTCCACACCCAGACCATGCCCCTTAAAATCATGATCATCAGGTGTTTGAGTCAGTGTAACAGAGGCATGTGGCCCCTCTTGCTCCCTGCAGTGACCCATGTCCCCCCGCACGTCAGGTACCCCAGTATTTACACCCCCCCCGCACACACACACACACACACACACAATTCCTGTCTGCCTTTCCGCTTGTGGTATCTCCCATTACACACAAGACCCTGTTCTACACTTGTAACCAGAGCCCCAATCCATCAGGGATATATTACATGGGAACCACCAGACCTGGCCAATACAGATTAACTCACCACCCTCCCCCTTCCCCAAGAACAACACTCCAATGCATGTAAATAGGTAATGTTGTTAGGAGTCCTGTCAAAACTCATCAACCAAAAGAATGAAGAGGAACACGGGGCAAACAAAGCCATTACATAATACTGAACCGTTCATATATTGTGTATGTGGAGTATGGGGTGGGAGATGTTTCTGGCTACGTCACACTGAACACAAGCACTGGCATTCCAGAAGATCATTCATTCATGAAGATTAAGACCACCATGTGGGCCCCTTTGCTGTTTAGTGTAGGTTCCGATGTTACAAGAGGCTTCAGTCTGTCCATCCTAAATATTGTCTGGACTGCTGCATGTAACCATCCGATCCACCATTGTTTGGTTATTTATTATCAAATAATCTAATAAAAATAAATCTAATGGCCTCTAGCCTTCTAATCTAGCATTTAGTTATTCAACAGCATTCGGCAGAAATGCTGCTGACTCACTGAATCAGAAGGAAAACTGGAATGAGACACTATAGCCTACGATCTTGTGTTTACATGCGCCATAGCCATGACTTGGAATAGATTACGCATCTAAAGATAGAACTACACCAAGGTGTGGACTAGCGACTGGGCGTCTTCTAGCGACAGCCTAATGAACCATTTCTGTCGTTGCGATTGTGAGCGTTCCACGCACAAGCGCAAGCTCATGCGAGGACGCTCGTTCAGCTACCTTCTGAGTCTCCGTGGACAACACAGAAAACAGCAACAAGGAAGTTGTGGGACTATTACCGACAGCTAGTAAAGAGCGAACTACAACACTGACACTAAAATCTAGCAGCCTAGTGCTTGCGTTATCAAACGTAGGCCTTTCTATGCCTTTTGTTAATTCAAAATTAAATGAAGAGAAGACAAAGGGGTCATAGGAAACAGACAGGAGAGCAACACGACGCATATCCATCCATTTGCCATGATTTGGAGGCATCATGTTGAAAAGCAAACAGTTTGCTTGTTTTTGGGCTGCTGAATAAAAATAAATGTTCTCACTGTTATTAGGCTTTTGTGGTTTTTATATTGATATTAAAAACAATACAAAAACTGTTCTATGGATACAGCACTAGACTAGCTCAACAAAAAGCTAACCAATACCTGTCTAGATTACCCAAGAGCCATCTATAGCCTATGCATTATGAAATTCTGCCAGGTCAAGACAGCAAAAAAAAAAAAAAACCCACGAGTGCTGCTAACCATTGTTGCTCTTCATTCTTTGCTGGAATTCGAAAGAAACTACAGGACAAAAGAAGAAATGGCTTGTGAGAACGAGATTACATTTTCAAATTCACATGCAGATATTCATGCTCACACAAGCGCACACGCGTTTGCATGCAACACAGACAGAACATTTCAATAAAACCAGTCAGACGGGGGGCATGCGGGATAACTTTGCCTAACAAATATATGCAGGTATAGTACTCTCTCTTTTCAGGTTGATTGATGCGAAAAAGGAAAGGGAAAAAAAAAATAATAAAAAAAAACAAAAAAAATAAATAAAAAACTTTCAGTGAGCGGCAGTTTGCCTTGTTAGAGAGGTGACTTGGACAAGGTTCTAATCCAACTCTCTGGGAACCTCATTGTCAGACTAGAATACATGGGGTAACATGGTGGTTGGGAGGCAGACCGCCTAATAACCAAAGTGACATGTGAATGGGCAGATTGCGGTAATCTGTCAGAGGCATTTAAATATGGCTGCCACCCACCCCAAAATTCCTTTTTAACTCAGAAGTAGAGCCTGCTGTTGGCAGAGGGTTGGGGTGGTGGGGGAATGCATCTTTTCTTTTCAGCCACAGGTCTTTAGTTCTACGGGTGTCGGGATGTCAGACTTACAAACGCATTATGTTAATGAGCAGGGAATATACGCAGGATGGAAGGAAAGAGTAGCTGAAGAAATACACGAACAAAATAGTTCTGCCTTTTCCTCTTTCAAATCCCCCTGTAGCCACACACTGTTTTGCTGCATCTGAAACAGCACTTGTGACTACACATCATTCAGAAGAAGAGGTAAAAAGAGAGCTGTTGAGTTGAAAAGAGTAGCACAGACAAGCATGGCTGACAATACTTGTTCTGGTAGCTTTGCATAATGCCTCAGGGCAGAGAAACAGCAGGAGGGGAAGAAAAAAAAAAAAAAAACCCAAAGCCATAAAAAATAAAAAGGGATAACCTACATAGATAAAAGAAGATGAAAAAATATGTGGCATGAAAGAAAACTGTTGGTGACAGACAAAAAGAGTGTGTAGAGTGATGATAGAACCACAGACAGAAAGAATAGCCTACTGCCTTGCACAGCACACAGGCGAGCAGCTGCCCACTCACAGAATGGAGCTCCAATAGGGCCTTTCGCCTACAACACAAAGGCCTTGCGAATGTGTGCGTCTCCAGCACACACACACACACACACCCACGAATTTCCCCACAAAAAAAATAAATAAATAAACACAACTGGTCTTAATTGCTTACATAAATTATAGCTACGCTGTGTCCAAAACAAGTTCCTTTTGTCTGTGTATACATACACTTAATCTAACTTGAGTCAAGTGAAACAAGGCCAAGATATCATGCTTTATATTAAAGCAAAAAGGAATTAAGTCTAAAATTGTAATTTTGTTTGCTAAAAAAGGTACAGTACGGTACCAATCTTACAAACTTAACATTAGCAAACTTAGGCTACATTAGAAAAATATTAATTCTTCCATATCGAGCATTACAATTTCAGCCATACTTTTAGAAGTAAATATCAGGTTTAATTGTTTTCCCCTCCCCCACTCAAAATCATGTCCACAGTATGAGGCTCCCATAGGTTCCCTTATTAAGATACTCCTGTAATTAGATGTAGTGCTGCTGGCACATTATTACTTCTGTGCCAGCCTTTCTGCTTAACTTCAGTTACACCTGATGGTTGTTGAATAGTCTTCTGGAAATCTATCTATCTTTATAATCTTTAGTTACAGCATCCGTAAGCAACATTTTCAGGTAATTTCACTTTGTCACCAAGGTAACAAACCAGTTCCTCAAGGCATTTTGTTTGTGGTGTCCACAAATAATAATTAAAAAAAATAAAGAAAAAAAACCCCAACAATGACTTCTTGTTCTTGCATACCATAGGAAAAGAAGAGACTGCAGACAGCAAGCACTCTAGTGCAACGCCTATTACCATTGTGTATAAGCCAGTTATTGTATCTCCATCTGCATCCATGCAACACAACTCCATTTAATTCACTCTCAAGGATCATATAACCTGTAGGGCTAAGATATGAGGTTCTATGATTTGTTATATTAAGCTTGGAGACAATTCAACTTAGGGTACTACATTACATAATGTATTTACAGTCCATGTACACTTTAAGTGATATGCCTCAAGATGTATTTCCTCACAGGTTGTGGTGAGCTGAAGGTATTATTAAAGGAGGCAATGATATAATAATGATAATTGGACTTGTCCGGTAAGGTTCCAAGTTTAAGGTAATCCAACCATCTTAAACAGACATTTGAAATTTTCCCCTTTGCAGTCAAGCAGATCAGAAAAAAGGACACAACAGCAGCAAATTATTAACAGGTCTAACAATATGCAATACGTAAATGTACTGCGGGTCAGTCAAGCATATTAGTGTAATAAAAACACAATTCATTCACAAGACACGACCTAAAGCCTGCTGTGTAGTCTGTAGACCTACACCCACACCACGTTTAATGCCAAATGCGGTTTATGATAGGATGCTTTACGCTAAGAGACAGCATATTGTCATAGCAGTTGCGTTTACAAATTCTACAAAAACATCAAAACATCTTCATTCTTACCTTCTTTTGTTTACTATCTCTTAATAGATTAAGATATATGTGCATATATATTAATATTAGAATAAACACGAGTAGTCATTTAACTTCAAGGTGCAATAAAGTTTGATTAGACAGAAAGAAAAAAACATTAATATAATCGAAGTGACTAACATGATGCTTCACTACCTGGACAGTAGAAATCCCTCTGAAGTTAAGTCATCTTCGACTTCTGCAACAAAAGACCTGACAATTAAACTTGTTCTGACACCACTTCAGTGTTCAGTCTGACGGTCGGAGCTACTACATGCAGTGAGTAGTAACTGGGTATTGATTGTAACAATATCTGCGTAGGCTACATCCAAACCATTCGAGCGGGTAAGCAATATGAAACCCAATTTAACCAAGAGCCCATTTATTTTATTAAAGCGATTGTGAAGATCACAAAAACTATAATACCCGTGTGCTGCAGTTCCTCGTATTTTTAAAGTGCCAGCATTTTATATTATAATCAAGACCTGATATATTACTTGGTTAAACATCCCTTTATCCATTCCACATTGGTATCGTCCTGGGGGGTTGTCCTTTCTCAATCTGTTCCAAAACATCTTGACACATTTAAAATTTCTTATATGTTATATTTAACGAGGAATTATGTAATACACAAAATAATGTGGTTCATATATTCTAACCACTAGTGTGAACTTTTATAAAGTACTGCCTTGTGTCTGCATTAAGTGCTTTCCAAATAAAATGTTCTAGTTTACAAGCTATATTTATAGTTTTGACAGCAGACAAGCAAAACAGCGTTATAGAATAAATGTTATACAATGTGTAGCATAGATAGCCTAATGATGAGCAGGAGCTAAAAGTAAAGTCCTTGTCGCGTTATATTTTGTGTGAAAATCCACGCAGGACTTTCGAAATGTTTTGAAGACCGGAAAATTTCTGTCATTGGATATCAGTCCTGCAATGGAAACTTAATAAAGCAGTAATTCAATCAGCTTTACAAATTCCTTTTAAGAGACACCTTGAAAAGTTTTGCATAACTTACCGTAGGTGTTCTTGCACCCGCGTCACATTTATATGAACAAGTGATATGAATTCACTCAAGAATGCTCTGCTGTATGGAAAAAATGACATAACGCATGACCTGGCTAAGGCAAACATGATTGTGGTTCTTCTCAAAATAAGTCATATTTATGCTTCTGCTTCTTAGCAACAGCACCTGTGCAAGGGAAATTAATGGGCTGAATGAAGGAGACCTCTGCTCTGAAACAATGCAAACCATAGAATACAAGTTTAATATAATGCACTGTACAGGAGTCAGTTTCAAACTGTAATGAAACTGAAATAGAGTTAATGGATCAAGCACGATCATGTGAAATACAGTTTATCTAAAACAAATGCTATGTAAAATACTATCCTTTCTAGTGAAATGTCTGTATTCACAGGATATTAATGTAGTAAACTCTATGTTTACATGCCTTTGTGAAAACTGTGCCCATTGGGCGACTTGCCCACATTCCAATTGACAACCAAAAGGCTGACTGTTAATAATGACAGTTGAGGTGGAGACAGCTAAATAAAAAAAAGTTAATTAAACCTGATCATGGAACAGATGAGAGCTTTGACTGATATATTACATTGCCAGAAATTGATAAGACATTCTGTTGCGATTCGATGAGGCGTGAAATCCACCTTTATGTTAAGTGATTGCACTAGGCCAAAGAGATAATATACTTTTAATAATCCAAGGGAAGGGCTGAGATACAATATTCAAATATTACAAACAATATTAGCAACATTATACAAAAGCTTATTGCCAGGCTGGGGTGGGACATTGATTGCTTTTAGGAAGTTCCACTTTACCGATTGCCAGGGTGTGAAATGGCCCCCTCTGCTGTATATTAAGACATTTTCCAAAGATGACCAGTAAGCAATTTTGATTGATATAATTTACTGGGCTGAATGAAAACAACATTATGCTAGAGGACAGTATAGTATGACATCGCATTCTCCTCCAATAAACTGAGGCGCTTGAAGATGAGGGCTGTTACGCTGTTGCCAGTCTTGCCACCAAACTGGAAACTGGGGGTTGGCAGCTCCTGCACAAACTGAAAACCTGTCAGCAAACACAGAAGAGAAAGATGCCAATGATGCACCATGTGAAGACTAAAGTCCACTCTGGTCCACAACCCAGCTTCATTATAACGTTCAGCTCAAAGGTCATAATATGACTTCTTGATGGTGGATAGATTGTGGCTTGGTTTGACAACAGACCCATCCCACCACTATGGGAAATAAAAATAGGCTGTCGGTGTGACAAATGATCGACCCTGGCCCTCTTCAGGCATGCCAGTGAATAGTGACTTCCACAGAAAAAAGTGACAACTAATGGAAGCTTGCCTAAATTCCAGAATTTTTCAATGGGGTCTGCAGTTTAACAGTCTGCCAGAAAACTGTCCACACAAGCAGTGTCTTTTTGATTGCATGTAATCTATGTACAATTACCAGAAAGAAATATGTCGCACTTAGGCTTGACTTTTGTTGTGAAGTCAGACACGATTACAAATTATGGTCAGAAGCAACACCAGTATCAGAAGCAGCATAACTATTCAAAGCCCACCATTACTATTATGCTGGCACCACACTGCGGAATTGCTAATTAATACGATTAATATTCCAGTGCTAAGAGTTGTCCTTACCTTCACTGAACCTCTTAAGCAGCTGCTCTCTTGTCCAGTTGCAGGAAGTAATGACAAAATATCCATCCTCCTTAAGAGCATCTTTTACAGCTTGGACATAGCGTTTTTTCCCCTCATTTGTGTTGTCTGGGTTTAGACTAATAGCGTCGAATGTTCCTTTGTCAATGCATACATCAAATCCCTTTAGCTCTCCTGCACAGTTCAAAAAGTCCACCTCCTGAAATGAAGTAAAGGTGAGATGGAGGAGGGTCAATTGTGTTACATGTGTAAACTTGAGTAGAAGCCCTTCGCAAGCGAAAATGTATCATACCAAACTTGACTTTTTACCAAATCTGCCAGAATGACAACATGCTCAATATGAGGAAGGAAAATCACAATGAAAATATAGAGATGGATGGATAGCTTCTCCAGATGTCATTTTATACATCACAGTGCATTACATCAATGCATAATATACAGTACATTAATATATAGTAATGCAATATTCACATTACATTTTCAATGTTCTGAAGCACTAGAGATAAACCAAATTCCCATCACACTGATATTGTATCTTCATACCCCCACACACACACACACCACAGATTCCTCTCAAAACTACTGCCACAAGATAGGATAAAGTGTGGGAAAACTGTGTTGAAAGCTATACTATCACTAGCATATTACAGTTGGCCAGTAACAACCAAATAATTACTTTTCTATTAACTTTGAGCAATTCATAACATTGATTATAGTTAAGATAAATATGTATTGATTATTTGTTATAGTACTAGAACCCGAAAAGGTATCAATGGTGTCATTACTTAAATATCACATTTATAATAAATCATGCATTGTATTGTATAACCCACCAATTACTTTCAAATGTATATAAAATATTCACAAAAGACTAAACATTTTTATTTGAAAATTTATGAAAAATAAAAAAAATGAAACTCACCTTGATAGTGACATCACTAAAGTCATCTGCCTGGAGAACACTTCTGGCCAGTGTGACAGATGCTGGAGAATAATCTATGCCCATAAGATTTGTGTATTCATACTTAGCCTTGCCACAGAAAAATACAACAAAGATTCAAAAGATATTCTATTATGAATATAATAATAATCCGAGCAAATTCAACAGGGTCCTCACACAGTGTGTGCTCTGGCCCTAATAATAATAATAATAATAAGAATAAGAATAATAATACTAAAAAGCGTATTTGTTATGGCTACTTTTCTCCAACAGTATTACATAACTACATTATATATTATTTATATACTTTTAACACTCCTGTAAGATCTCATTAGAAATGATTGTGGCTTCCCATATTATTATTATTTTTATTACATACCAATTCCACCAACAGGACTCCATTTCCAGTACCAATATCAAGAATAGCTGCATTTTTGGGAATGTTGACTTGGTCCAACCATCTAATCACACGGTCCATGCTTTGCTCACCAAACCTAGGGGAAAAATGGGATGGATGGATAGATATAAAAAAATAATAACTAGAAATTTGTGGCAGTTTTTGTAGAAAATGCCCCACCCCCCACCTCCGAGGGTAACACGTGGGTTTAAATAAATAAATAAATAAATAAATAAATAAATACTTTTTATTTTTATTTTAGACTTTATGTGTGTGGAGGCATACATGTGTCTGTCTCTGTATATATTTACATGTAGTTAAAATGAGGAGCTGAACAATGCAAAATGTGTGTGCCAGTTATGAGATTTGAACCTCAGACCTTCTGATTCATAGTCATATGCACAACCCACAACTCTGGGAAACCTGGCACTTAGAAATCAGACTGAAAAAGAGTTATTTCAGTTTCTTGTGAGATGAAAGCTAGTAAGTTTTATTACATTTATTTTCATTATGTAAGTGCCTGTTATTTTTTACATGAGTACAGTGTGGGGTTTGAACCTGAGCTGTAAAAACACTTAATCCTTTATGCCACCTGAACAGTGAATTTTGGAGCCTGAATGGTAGAATATTAAGGGTGAAAAAAGGAGGTGCTATCTTAGTTTCATTGTTAGCCTGCTATTGTTAGCTTATGGGTTTTCAAAAACGTGTTGAAATGTGTAAATTATATCTCTAAATGTATGGAATATTGTGAAAAGTAATAGCAACCTGAAAAAAAAAAACATGCTTTTTAACTTGATGTTTGTGTGAGGTTTGTTTTTGTATGGAGGTGTAGTTAGGTGAGCAGATGTTGAATAATAATAATAAAGAGTAAGAAGAACATCAGTGGTATAGTAATAATAATAATAATAATAATAAAATACTAATAATAATAATAACCTATATGGGTAATGATTTCAATTGTGTTATTTGCATTGCTTGACTCTAGGTTGATACTGTATAGCAATGTTCATGCTGTAATAGTTTTGTTTGTTTATGTTTAACACAAATCTCTAACAGAGTGTAAACTACTTACCATATCTCACCCACGTCTCCAATATCTTTAAATACACCCAATTCTCTTTGGTATGTGGAATCCCAGCTGAGGAGTAGTCAGAGACAGTATAAGGAATTTGGTACAGTGTCAATGTCACACTTTTCATGTGGTGGTTAGGCCTTATAAATACACTCACAAATCATGTTAGCAATCACAACCATGTACAGCGACGTAGCTGTGATTGTGTGCTGCCTTTGAGCAAGACTGTGCTGTCTAAGATTAGACACATTGTCCTTACTACTCTTTCGTTCCGATCTGTGAAGGTACGACATCATCTTCTGTGCTTCTGTCATCCCCAAGATCAGAAGAGCCATGTGTACAATTTGTCGCAGCTGCCATGTTTGAGGCTGGCTAGTCTCGCAGAGACAGCATTCACATTAGTTTAGTACAGAATATGTGACGCGTAGTGCTAATGAACGGAAGAGGCTTCGACTAGATGCTGCCAGACACAGGAAGGAACTACTCGTCGCCTACACTTCCCACAAGTCAAGGCGCTTGCCTCATCTAGCCCAGCCGCAGGGACCGCTGGGATAGATGGGGATGTTTCCATCATGGCGGCATCGATTTCGGGTTATACTTTTAGTTCTGTGTGCTATCACAGCGCCAACAGCAATTCGGATCATGTAAGTGTTGACGTCTATTGTGACAACAAAATATGTGCTGTTTGCTTTCGGGTGTACTGCTTAGTGTCGGGTTTGGTAGTTTGTCTACAGCGATAGCCTGTGTTGTTTTCTTGTATCATCATCCTGTTGCTGACTAGCTGCTACCATACGGGTTTTGGGTTCGTCTACTTGCTGGCACTGCTTAGTTAAATCAGTCGGTGTAATATAAAATGTACAAAGAATTTAAACATTTTTGTCAAATCCACTAGTTGAATGCTAAACGATTGTTGCGTAGAGCTATAACATGCTAGATGTCACAGCAATTATGTATGTAAAAGTAGCCACGACAAATCGGAATGGTTGTTTGTAATGTGTTGGCCTCTTCCTGGCCTCAGCTTTATTACCGTAGCTATACATCCAGCTAGCTTCCGTGTGTGGCTGCTGATGGACATGCAGTCGTTTCCAGCTTTGCGACTGCCTTTTAAGAAGGTTATACAAAGTAAGCTGCTGGCTTGCCCGAAAAAAGTAACGCAATGTTTTCTGCACTCGTTTTATTTACGCATAGGTTACATGTTAGCCAGCTAATGCTAGCTTTTCATGTGTTAGCCATGCGTTTAGCCCTGTCAAAACCAGCGCTGTCAAATAGTATATATATTTTTTATCGGAGTTTCCAGCGAACAGCTTCGATGAAAATCAACATGTAAATAGATATTTTCATAATTGTTAGCCGGCAATTTAACTTATTATCTGCTGGCTGCAACAAGGATATGTACACTAGGTGCCAAGTTGTTACCGTACTTTCAAGTTTGTCTGCATTCCTTGCGTATCATGAACGGGACGGACGGGTTGTTTACTATAAGGCTTTTTTATTAGACCTACTGTAAGACTTTTCAGTAGCTCTTTCAAATGGCATCCTATAACGTGTACTTTTGCTGGACGAGGTCAGCTTGATTAACATTAAAGACGGTGCTATCTGCTATGCATATTTTTGTTTCTAGCTCTATGGTGATGACGTTTATGGTCTCCATTGGACTGTTTTGTATATCCTTACTACACATTTAATACATTTGTATTTATACAGGAGGGCTTCCTGTTAGGGGAAGTGAGACAAGAGGAGACTGTCAGCATCAGCGATGCACAAATCAGCAATGCAGAATTGCTCCAGGTTGTAGGTAAGCCCTGAATTACATTTAATTAAAGTGTTTTCAGTATTGCCCATTGTTTGGTTGAACAATCAGTGTTCCTTCCTTCTTCTACATAGGTCCTCCTAGGTTCAAACATTTCAGTTATAGGTGTTCAAACAGTTGAAAATTATAAGGGGAACGAACTGGTGTGTAAATTCGTGGTTGGAAATCCCAATCAGCCATTTTCAGTAACAACATAATGTACATCCATAACTATGTCTACATTGTTCTGATTAATTTGATATTTAATTTTACACTCAATAAAATGTTCTAGGTGACATTTGAACAGCTAATGTATATTGCATTTTGTGTAATGTTAAAAATGTGTTATATTTTCAACAGAAATTCACAACCATGACCCATGTGCACAATTATTTAGGTAAGATGTCATTCTAATTTGTAATAAGCATGACACTATGTTTAAAGGTGCAGTATGATAATAACCTAGTTAGTGCTGGGACGATTAGTCGACGTAACCGGTTACGTAAATACATTGATTTGCTAAATGTACCGTCGACTCGGAAAAATATACCTCTAACTATGATCCGATCTGAAAAATAGTGGCGTTAATGGACTATGAGAAGCAGCAATGAGCTGCGAACGCGCCCAGTAATCCTGAGACCAAAAGAAGAAGACAAATGTGTGGCATGTTGTGTGTGTGTGTGTGTGTGTGTGTGTGTGTATGTATGTACCTACCCTAATACATCCACTGATGTCTGTAGCAGATTAATTCGGCCCGGTTTATAGCCTGTAGCGGTAAATACCAGGCAGGCGAGCAGCAGCTAACAATGTTAGTGTTAGCACTCTGCTAGATGCAGCGCGTGACATGCATTGGTACAAAGCGTCAACGAAAACATTGCGGGACACAGTGAA